>CM029375.1:26275259-26299170 GCA_017165825.1 Hepsetus odoe
CACCTTTCGATAGCTGCCCCCTGCTGCGTGGTGTGTGTGGGTTAAATGGAGAGGTCTAATTTCGTTGTGGTTCACTATGACAAGAATAGTCACTTTCACTTTCAGAGCAGTAGGTCACTCTGAGGTACCCTTGAGCAAGGTACCGTCTCCAACGCTGCTCCTTGGGTGCTGTTTACGGCTGCCCCCTGCTGGACGGTTAAGTACAGAGGTTGTGTTTGATTGCGCTTCATGTGTGCTATGTTATGTAACCTATAGCGGGACAACGCCTCAAATTTCGGAGAGCGTGCAATTAATTGTTTTTTTTTTAATCAGATCTGTGACTGTTCCATTGGTTGTGTTCCTTTTCTAATTCTTCGTTAACCTCCTCAGAGTTGCAATGGCCGACCTGCAGCGTCCGACGCTCTGCTGCTGCCGCAAGGTGCTGACCGTTCCCGGCAAGCCCGCCGAAGCGACCCGGGCTCTGGGCCAGTGTCACCTGGTGGACGTGGCCTCAGCCTCTAATTTCCACAGCTTCAGACTGAGGCACTTCCACCTGGACCTCAACATCAACTTCGCCCTGAAGAGGATGACCGGCTGGCAGGTCCTGGAGCTGCTGCCCACTCAGCCGGGCGTCCAGTCGTTGATACTGGACACACACCCTTCTTTACTGATCCATTCCATTGACTGCAAAGTGGCCGGGGCGTCCAGTGGACCGGATCACTTCTTCTCCCTCTCCTACCGGGTCGAACCGTTCACTGACTACGGCTCCTCCCTCAACATCACCCTGCCCGCCGTGATCCGGCCACACAGGGTTTTCCGCGTCACTATCCGTTACACCACCACGGACGGGCCTGCGGTAAGAGGGGACTGGAGAGGGCTGGGGGGATCCCAAAGGGACGTTAGTGCTGGCTATAAATAACACATGGCTATTGTTTGGGGTGTACGCAGGATTTCATCCCAAATATAGCTCACCCTGACCTTTAACAAGGACAGTCAGTGACATTAGGATCTCCTTCGTTGTCCTGAGTCACGCAGTTCAGACTCTTTCTAACATGCAGGCTTTAGTGCAACGTCCCACCATCAAGGCGCTCTTGACAGATGGGAGGTTTAATACAGATAACCCCAGTTCCCAACAGCGCAGTACTGAGCTCCAGGCTGCCCAGTCCACGATCCTGACCATGCATTCCTGAAAAGTCGACCTAGTTCCAGGGTCAGTATCAGGGCTGGGCTGAGAAAAGCATTAACCAAATACACTTCAGTGTAGCCCAGCTAGAAAGAGGAAAAAAAGAAGAATGAAATGCACAGAAGGAACTGCCCAGGGGGCACCAGCACATGCTGAAGGTTTTCTCTGCTTCGCTCTGTTTTATTCCCCCACTCTGTCTCCTCATGCAGAGCGTAATGTGAACCCTGCAACCTCAGATAGCCCTCAAAGTCTTATTTGTTTTCCTCTTGGTTTCCTAGGATTTAGTGAGGCTGGATGGTGAATCATTGCATCAAAAAAGTCAATAAAATGCTCCGAAAATTAAAACTGCCAGGAAGGTGTCGGGCCTTTAGACTCTGGATGCAAGGAATACTGTCTTTATATTGGGTAGAGATGTTTTTCCCCCCGATGCTCCCTAGTGTTGGTTTATGCACAATTATTAGCAATGGATCAAATTTAGGCAGCTAATGTTTAATATTTAATCCACTGCAAAAAACAAACTTCTTTATATTTCCATTATTGGTTCTTTCTTAATGCCTGTCGGTCTGTCTTGTCTACACCATGCTGGATTAAATGAAAGAGCAAATGTTTTAGTGCTCCAGGCTGCAAAGGTTCTGAAGGTTCTAGATGAAGGGGTTGCACCCATTCAGCGTTCAGCATCAGCTGTAAACTAATCACTGTCCTGATCATCTGGAATCATCTGCTCCTGCTTCATGACTGAAGTTAGACGCTTTGTTCTGCTTGAAGGTTCAGACGTAGATCACTGTGTGGATTAACCACAGAACAATCTCAGGTACAGAGACTGGACTGAACATGAGAGACAACAACACTGTCCTTCAGGAAGATCTGGAGAACTGTCCCTCCACAAGACATTTAAAAGTCTGGAAGCAGACGATGAAGAAATGATAATGTAGCCCCGGCGTTAAAGGAGTTGAAACTGCTGTCCCGCTGATCAGACGTAAGGAGTTGCTGGAGGGGACCATACCTTGAAGCTCTTTATCGCTTGCCCCAAGTTTGAATTGGACCATTTTCTTCACATGAACAATAACAAAAGCTTTGTGAGCCGTCCGATTTGCTTTTCTGCCATACTCGATTTGTCCACCTAGTCCCACCCGCTGCAACATTGTCTGTTCTGTTTCAGATCTGGTGGCTGGACACGGAGCTAACGTGCGGTCAGACTCGTCCGTTGGTCTTTACTCAGGGTCATTCTGTGTGCAATCGCTCCTTCTTTCCCTGCTTCGACACTCCAGCTGTCAAAAGCACCTATTCGGCCACCGTCAGGGTGAGTATGGGTCAAAGTCCCTTCATAACTTTATGGTCTTCTGTTAATTCACAATGTTTATACTGCGCCGCACGGAAATCACTATTCTCATAATCAGCTGCTGTTAAAATAGTTAAATAGTTTTATATGACTTAAGAGCTCTCTGGTCGTTTAAATCCTACAAGTGAAAGTGACTGTCATGAGGCAACATGAAATACATCCTCTGCTTTTGACCCACGCGCACACAGTTATTTAAATCACCCAGGGAGCAGTGATGGGGACATCACCTTGCTCAAGGGTACCTCATGGCAGCCTGCTGGTCTGGGATTTGAACCCACAACCTTCTGATCCTGGGGCCAACTCCCTAAACGCTGAGCTGTGATTCACGTTGGCATGGCAGGTCTCTCAGACACGAACAGAATGTTTTTAGTTTTTGATCGTGTATCATGAGCTCAGGTCTGATCTCACGCTCAGTCCGAGCTGAAACGGTCACCGAGATTAGCATTACAGAAGGCGAGCTTTAGAAGTTCAGGCGACATGATTTTATCCCTGAATTTTCGGAGAATCGGCAACAAAAACCCCAGTTTAGCGGCAGATCAGCTTTTGCTCTGGATTCACAAATCCACTCTCCATGTGCACGGTGTGATGACGGCATCCGGGAGAGAACCCTGTAGTGTCGAAACTGTTTATTTTTATTATTTCTTTTATTTTTCTTCATTTTCGCTCCAAAACCAGCTCATATCTCTAACTTGGTCTGAACTCCTTCTCTCTGAAGTCTTGCGTGTGTTTTGGTGGCCTCGTGGTTAGGGACTGGGCCCCAGGATCAGAAGGTTGTGGGTTCGAATCCCAGACCAATAGGATGCACTGAGGTAATCTTGGGCTGCATTTGAAAACTTTATTAATACCGACCCTGTAAATTCAGCTCTTAAATAAGAAGGTGGCCTATTATCATTTTAAATCAACAGAAAACATGCTTTTCTTTCACAATTGTAAGTTGGCACGAATCTAAATTAGACAGATGATTCTTCTTCTTTCGGCTGCTCCCGTTTAGGGGTCACCACAGCAGTTCTGTTTCTATTTCTTCCTGTCCTCTGCATCTTCCTCCTTCAAACCAGCCACCTGCATGTCCTCCCTCACCACGTTCATAAACCTCCTCTTCTCTTTCCTGGCAGCTCCATCTTCAACATCCTCCTCCCGATACAATCCTCATCTCTCCTCTGGACGTGTCCAAACCAACGCAGCCTTGCTTCTCTAACTTCGTCTCCAAAACGTCCAACCTGAGCTGTCCCTCTAATATACTCATTTCTAATCCTGTCCATCCTCGTCACACCCAACGAACATCTCAGCATCTTTAACTCTGACACCTCCAGCTCCGCCTCCTGTCTTTTCGTCAGTGCCACCGTATCCAACCCGTGTAACATAGCTGGTCTACTGTCCTGTAAACCTTGCCTTTCACTCTTGCTGGTAGCCGTCTGTCACAAATCACTCCAGCCACTCTTCTCCACCCATTCCAACCTGCCTTCACTCTCCTCCATTCTTATTAACTGTTTAACATGAAATAAGAACTAAATTTACCATAACATCAAGAAACCAGTGTGGGTGTAGAGCATGTAATCAGAAAGAAATGATTAAGAGAATTAAATTACGCTTGCAGGACATGGGCAGAAACGTAAACCAGTCAACGAGTAGCATCACCACAGTTAATAACGCCAATGAAACGAATATTGTAGTTTTAACCAATAAGCTAACACCAGCAGAGAGCATCAGCATTACAGTGGATTATATTTAATATCTTCGAGGAAGCTGGGAATTTGACTGGGACTGAAATATGATTAATATGGCCGTGCTGCCTGACGGCCTTTATTTTACTGTAAATAATGAAACCACATCATGGGTTTCACTTTCTTAATACGTCACGTCTTCCCTTTTGATCTCCTTTCAGCTTCACGGTCTCTTTTTAGTGGCTCATCTCACTCCAGTCTTTCTCACGCTTCTCACAATAGCATGCTCAGGGCCAAGCCTTTCTCTCAGTTTGTACTTCATTGTTTGTGTGTGTGTGTGTGTGTGTGTGTGTGTGTGGGGGGGGGCATTTTCCGACAGGTTCCAGATGGAGTGACAGTGCTGATGAGTGCCTCCAGAAGTGCGTACTCTAAACAGGACCGGCTGTTCCAGTTCTCTATGGAGCATCCTGTCCCAGCGTACCTGGTGGCCTTGGTGGCTGGAGACCTCCAACACGCTGAGATTGGGCCCAGGTCAGTGTGTAGACGCCACTGAAGCTGCTGGAACAAAAGCTTTTGCCCTCAGAAAGATACAATTATAAGATAAATGGAAAGTAAAGCGGGGGAATATTGGTAATAAGTAAAGGCGCTGTGTGTTTTTGCAGGAGCCGTGTGTGGGCCGAGCGCTGTATCCTGACGTGTGCGGTCAGTAAACTGGGTGGCAGTGTGGAGCGCTGTCTCAATGTGGCTGAGGAGCTCTTTGGGCCTTACGTATGGGGGAGGTGAGGGTTCATTCATCCATGCTCCACCCACACAGTGATCAGCTACAGTTGACATACAGGATGAACTTCAGGTTACTTTCATTGAAAAGAGGAAGAAGAGGGACAGTGGTGACCTAATTGTCAGGCCATAACAGGAAGGTTGTGGCTTTGAGTCCCGGACCAGTAGGTTACCCTGAGGTACCCTTGAGCAAGGTAACGTCCCCATCACTGCTCCCAGGGTGTTGGATGGGGCTGCCCCCTGCTGGACGGTGTGTGTGTGTAATGAATACGGAGGATATATTTTGTTGTGTTTCACTGTATGCAGTGCTCATGTTGACAAATAGTCACTTTCACTTCGCTCACAGGGCCCTTTTCCCAGAGAAGGGGCGTGGCGCGGCGCAGTGCTGCAGCCTATCTCAGCTCTCACAGGGCAAAAAGCAGGGACACCCTGGACAGGTCACCAATCTATCGCAGGGAAGACACACAGACAAGCTCACACACTCACACCTGGGGGGGCAATCCAGTCCACCTCACTTGCGGGTCTTTAGATGGTGGGAGGAAACCAGAGCTCCCAGAAGAAAACACACGCAGGCAGAAAGAACATGTCCACACAGAAAGGACCCGGACCGTCCCGCCTGGGAATCAATCCCCGGACCTCCTCACTGTGAGGCGACTGCACTACCATAAGCTCTTTTTGCGCATTAAAATGCAGCTCAAAGTGATTTACATTAAACAATTATTACAGCAATTAATTGTTTAATTATTCGTTTGATATTAAAATCAAACACTAGCAAAGGTTTATCTGTTTTTTTTAAACTTCCTACTGTAGCTGCATGATAAATATTCACTGGCAGTGTGAGCCAAAGTTTTGGCGCGGAACACTAAATGCTCAAATCTCCCATATTTTTACGTATCATTCGAAGAACCTCTTGTAATGCAGCATCCGCTGGATTAGTTAGTGTAGTCAGACGTCACCCATGGGATGTATGATGGTGCAGATCCATTAAAAACCAGCAGTGGAGTACAGTTGGAGTAGCTGGTGTTCCAGAATAGTGCTGACGTTTGTTTAATGTTCTTTCAGCGTGCAGGAGTGTTGGCTTGCGTGGATGAAGCTCATATTTCCACCTCGAGATGTCCTCGTAATTCAGAGCGTGTGCAGAGGGCAGTATGACCCAAGTTTGGAACATTTAACCAACGCTGACCGCAGAGCAGCCATTGCAAAAGTGACGATCATTTCACCCATAAAAAATCCCGATTAAACTCGTGTCATGAGATCTTTGCCTCTAAATGTCTGGAAGTCCAGATTTGGCAATAAATGTACCATTAAATAACCACTTTTATATCAACAATTTTAAGTTTGACTCATTTAAATGATAAAAATGCCAAAAAAAACAGCATAATAATAATAATTCTAAATAAATCTTTTCTGCCCGACAGAACTGCAGAACAATCGTTTCTCTTAACATTCAGGTCAAAATGAAAAGTCTCCTCTTTTATGTACAGTTACAAATGTGGAGTCTGGTCTTGGTGTTTTGAGGTCATGCTGAAGATTAGGATTAACTAGAAGCTTTGATTAAATGCTGCTCATCTTTCTTTTCACATTTGTGCCGGTATTGAGGGAAGTGCTCAGCAGGAACACTGTTGCAGTTTTGAGGCTCATTTTCAGCATGTGCTTCTGATCTTCTGTGTGCCGCCCGCAGGTTTGATATTGTGTTCCTGCCTCCTTCTTTCCCTATCGTGGCGATGGAGAACCCCTGTCTGACCTTCATCATCTCCTCCATTCTGGAGAGCCAGGAATTCCTGCTGATTGACGTTATTCACGAGATCGCGCACGGCTGGTTCGGGAACGCTGTCACCAATGCCACCTGGGAGGAGATGTGGCTCAGCGAGGGGCTTGCAACCTACGCACAGAGACGGATCACTACAGAGGCCTACGGTACACACTCACACACATCAACACCGTAAAATCAAATGGAAAGATATCAGATTAGCATATCCAGGTAAAAGATGTGTCGTTGGCCAGTTTTGAGTTTAGCTTTGGATCTTTAACAATATTCTGAAAAAGAAAACTATCGTGTTTTGTGGGACAGCAATTCCATATATTTTCTCCAATTTTCGACCTACATTTTTCTGCCACTTACCCACCTATACCCCTTTTCAACTACACTGGTGCCGGTGCCGGGTGCCGGTTCTGGTGCTCAACCAGGGAACCTGCCAGAACCAACCGAGAACCGGTCCGCATTTACACTAGACAGGAGCTCAGCGGGAGCCACATGATAATATGTCACAGGCCACGCCCACTGAACAGAAACACACATGGCCGAACTCAGTTTGTGGTGCTGGTTATTCTCCAGACTTGGAGGATTTAAAAGCAAAAAGCAGCTGATTCAGCATGTTATTACCGTTGAAAGAGATCGTCATGACAACGGTTACGTGCAAGACGAAATCACGAAATGAGTTCTTCCCTTATTTCCTCACGCTTTCTTCTTTCTTTTCCACTTTCCAGTTTCTGCTGAATCTCTGTGGACGTCCATATTGCTAAAAGAGCTTTCATTTCGTCCACGTTCCACGTTACCGGACTTTGGCATCTCTGCCATTTTCTCTTCTAAAGCCACCGCTCGTGACGTCACTGGTTCTCGCTACTAGACCAGCTAAGTTTAGGGGCCGGTTCGGTGCTTGTTTAACCATTTTTTTTCTGTGAAAAGTGCGCACTGGTTCCAAAATTGGGAACCGGCACGAGAACCAGAGCAGTGGAAAAGGGGCACTAATGTCCCCTGAGAAAGGTCCTTGACCCCAAGTAGCTTCAGAGAGACTGTCCCTGTCACTGACAATGAGAATGTCTGATACATGATAAAAATTGATTGTAAACTTTCTGTTTCCCTGTTGGCCCGGAGTCTGCTGTCTCGTTCGAGGTGGATGATAAATGGACATCAAATCCAGATTTAAAATGTGCTCGTCTGAGTGTTCGAACTGAGTTATTTTGGCTTTTTTCTGAAGAATTGGTTGATTTTGACAGGGCAGCGGTGGCCTAGTGGTTTGGGCGTCGGCCACATGATCGGAGGATCGGGGGTTCGAACCCCTTCCCAATAGGTTGCCCTGAGGTACCCTTGAGCAAGGTACCGTCCCCGTCCCACTCCTCCCTGCGATGGGCTGGCGACCTGTCCAGGGTGCGTCCCCCGTCCTCGCCCTGTGCGCGCTGGGTTGGACTCCAGCACTCCCCTGTGACCCCGTTTGGGACAAGCGGCAGATAATGGATGGATGGATGGATGGTTGATTTGAAGCCAGAATACCATATATATCTTATTGTTACCATTAGTGATCTTCTTGCTTAGGAAGACGCTTTGACACAGCAGTTTTTATAGAAGAGATGTAGTATCATTATCAGGAAAAAAGGTGGGACTGTTTAAAATGGGGTGATAAAAGAAGAGGGTGAATCAGTGTTTAAGTGATTTGGTGTTTCTTGTTTGCAGGAGATGCCCTCACCTGCCTGGAGACGGTGTTCCGTCTTGATGCTCTTCACAGGCAGATGCGTCTCCTAGGAGACAACAACCCCGTGAGCAAGCTGCAGGCCAAGTTTGAGCCAGGTAGCTTCACAGCCACGCAAAACTTTCCAGACACTCACAGAAGGGCATGAACAAACACACACACGTGTCTTGAAACACCAAAATATGCAGGTTAAATGTAACTTAATCCAACAACCCGGTGGAATGTGTGTATCCAAATCCCTTAATCTTTGTGAGCTCAGGCTGGGTTTTTTCTTTTTCTAGCTCAAATCTTACTTATTTTTGTGTGTTTATGGTTTTGCGTACCTTTTTGAAGCTACATAATCCCTGACGAAGCTGATAATATTTATAATATGCTTAAATTAGTGCACAAATGTTGGCTACATAATATCTCCAGTCTTTGAGTTCGACACACCTGAGTGTGTTGTCTTCTCTCTGCAGGCGTTAATCCCAGCAGTCTAATGAACCTGTTCACCTATGAGAAGGGCTTCTGCTTCGTGTCTTATCTCTCCCAGTTGTGTGGCGACATCAAGAAGTTCGACAATTTCCTCAAGGTAAGAGAGAGAGACCTGCCTGGACATGGAACTCTGATGATCCGGGCCACTTTCATATAAGGTTCTAGATAGGAATGGCATAAATATTTTAAATACTTTAATATTGTTTAGTCCAAACTGCTGCACACTTCACGAAAGCCCTTTAAAAAGAGCACTGTGAGCACAGAACACCAATATACATCCTCTGTATTTATCACACCGTCCAGCAGGGGGCAGCCATGTCCAGCACCCAGGTACTTCAGTGTTACCTATGGGTGACTTACTGGTCCTGAATTTGAACCCACAACCTTCCAGTCCTGATGCCTAGTCCCTAATCGCTAGGTCACGGCTGCTATCGTTTAGGGGTCTTTATGGGTTTCCATTTCTTACGGCCCTCTGCATCTTCCTCTTTCGCTCCAGCTGCCTGCATGTCCTCTCTCACCACGTTCATAAACCTCTTCTTTGGCCTTCCTCTTCTCCTCTTGCCAGGCAGCTCCGTCCTATTATATATGTTTTGGTCTCCATGCCAACAAAGAGCAACATTTTCATGCAAAACATTGAAGCTAAAAGAGCACAGATGCCTGGAAGCATGTGGAAGCTCAGTACAACGTGTTCCAATAAGAGTTTAATGTGAAGGCAACTTTCAAGACGTTTGATGAACCACCACCAGATACATTAGTGTGGTGTTTGGAGCCCAATGGACCGTAGATCTGGATCAAATGTTTTGGAAACACATTCTCATCCTTATGAAAGCAGTGAGAAGAGTCACTTCCGCATTCATGTCATTTTACCTTCTCCTCCAGCTTAGAAACCCTCAGAACTGTGGCAAAGCGCAAGCTAGTTTCCACCGAAGACAGTTCTGGGTCATTTGTGTGCACGAATGTTAATCCTTCAGGCAGAAAGATCAGATTGAAGCAAAAAATTGAGCAGTGAGGCTTGTAATCTGGACATCGTATTAGGAAGTCAATGCGAGGTTTAGCCTTTAAAGGCGCGTTTTAGGAAGAGTTGTTGCAAATTATTTCTGTTTTTCTCTCCTGTTAGTTTGCAGAAACCTATAGTGTTATGTTCTCAGTCGTATTAAATATTTAAAAATGTATTTTAAACTGCACCTTGATGTGCTTGCACACACAAAAACTCTCACTTAAACACATCTACACATGGTAATTAAGTGTTTACTACCTGCAGGCCTACATTGAGCAGTTCAGGTTCAGCAGTGTTGTTGCTCAGGACTTGCTCGATTTCTTCCTTGGCTTCTTTCCAGAGCTGAAGCAGAGCTGTGTAGCACAGCGAGAGGGTGAGTTTCTCACACACACACAGACGTCAGAAGTCATGTTGTACATATTACATAGCATACATTATATAGACTGCTCAAAAAAATTAAAGGAACACTTTGAAAACACATCAGATCAGATCAATTCTGCTGGATCTCCATACTGATATGGAATGGGTGATGTGTTAGGAACAAAAGGCCACATCATTTGATGAAAATGAAAATAATCAACCTACAGAGGGCTTAATTTGAAGTCACCAAGAAAATTAAACTGAAAAACGTATGCGGCGAGCTTGTCTAGTTTGCTGAAATGTTATTGCAGCAACTCAGAATGGTCCCCACGTGCTTGTGTCCTGGGGAATCTCTTCCCAGATCCTGACCAGGGCATCACTGAGCTCCTGAACAGGCTGAGGTGCAACCTGGCCAAGTGGGATGGACCTAAACATGGTGACCCAGAGATGTTCTATTGGATTTAGATCAGGCGAGTGTGGAGGTCAGTCAGTGGTATCCATTCCTTCATCCTCCAGGAACTGCCTGCAGACTCTTGCCACATGAGGCCAGGCATCATCATCACCAGAGGAACTGAGGACCCACTGCACCAGAGGAACCCAGGACCCACTGCACCAGAGGAACCCAGGACCCACTGCACCAGCGAAGGGTCTGACAGTGGGTCTAAGGATTTCATCCTGATACCTAATGGCAGTCGGGGTGCCATCATTTATCCTGTACAGGTCTGTGCGTCCCTCCATGGATATTCCTCCCCAGACCAACACTGGCCCACCAAACTGATCCTACTGAACAATGTTGCAGGCAGCATAATGTTCACCGCAGCTTCTCCAGACCCTTTCACGTCTGTCACATGAGCTCAGAGCCCTGCTCTCGCCAGTGCTGGACCTGCCAATTCTGGAGTTCTCTGGCAAACGCCAGTCAAGCTCCATGGCGCTGGACAGTGAGCAGAGGGCCCACTAGAGGATGTCAGACCCTCAGCCCACCCTCATGAAGTCTGTTTCTAATGGTTTGGTAAGAGACATTCACGCCACTGTGCTGGAGGTCACTTTTTAGGGCTCTAGCAGTACTCATCCTGTTCCTCCTGCACAAAGGAGCAGGTACCGGTCCTGCTGATGGTTTAAGGACCTCTGACTGCCCTGTCCAGCTCTCCTAGAGTAACTGCCTGTCTCCTGGAATCTCCTCCATGCTCTTGAGACTGTACTGGGAGACACAGCAAACCTTCTGGGAATGGCACACATTGATGTGCCATCCTGGTGGAGCTGGACTGTCTGTGCAACCTCTGTAGAGTCCAGGTATCTCCTCATGCTCCCGGTAGTGACATTGACCCGAGTCAAATGCAAAACTATTGAAAAGCAGTCAAAAAAAGATGAGGAGGGAAAAATATGTCTGTGACCTGCAAACCCATTCCTGTGTTTGGGTTCGTCTCACTGTTGCCCAAAACAGCCGACACTGATTAACAACCTCCTCTGATACTGAACTGACCAGATCAGCATCCCACGAGTTTAACTGACTTGATACTATACTCTCATTAAAAAGTGTTCTTTTCATTTTTTTTGAGTAGTGTATATAAAATAAAAGTATTACACAGGTGGGTTTCTAGTTGTTTCTAGTTAATAATAGTTTTAATCTTAAACCAGAGTTTAAGTTCCAGAATAATTTAGTTTTTCTATTTAAAGATATATCGACACACGTGTGTTTTTGTGTGCATGTATTAATCTAGACCTATTTTTCTTATCATAATCTTTTTTTTTTTTTTTTTTTTTTTTTTTTAAGAAACCTTCTTATTTTTAAGGGTTTAATGAAGCCTGGAGCTTTTATTCAGCACTTGCATTTATATAAATGTATAGTCAGGGAAATATGTCTCTCTCTCTCTCTCTCTCTCTCTCTCTCTCTCTCTCTCTCTCACACATACACACACACACACACACACACACACACACACACACACACACACACACTAAGCATTCCTCTCTCTGCAGTGAAGAATTATCCTGGGGAGCCAGCCATAACAACCAGCAAGGGGTCAGAGCAACATTAGCAGTGTGAGTCATGAAGCTAAACAAATGGAAATGTAACTCTTCCTCTTTGCCCCCCTCGCTTGGTGGCACAGGGCTGGAGTTTGAACGCTGGCTGAACGACTGTGGACCCCCCTTGTGTGAACCTGATCTTTCAGCTGGCGGAGTTCTGACGGGACCAGTCCAGCGGCTGTGCGACCTCTGGGGGGTTGAAGCCCCAGACTCTGAGGCCATCGCAACCTTTGACCTCTCCACCTGGAGCACCTTCCAGACTGTGCTCTTCCTGGATCGGCTGTTGGACCGCTCACCTCTTCCCCAAGGTGTACAAATCCTCCTCCTCCTCCTGCAGGCCTCGGAGTCTGTTCTAGTCTTTTCAGTGCTCTTTGATTATTAAAAGGTTATTCCAGCATGTCTGAACCTAATCTCAGGACAGAAACCTGATGCTGGATTAGATGAAGTGGTTTAGGATGGGATTGAGTTTCCAAAGTTGATTCAGACTTTTCCCTAAAGTCTTTTGGGTATCCATGGCAATAAGGCAGAAACTGAAAGCTCACCCATCTATATAATGAATTACCTCAAATTGCTTCCTCTAAAAAAAAAAAAATAAAAACCTGTGTTACCATAGCAACCACTCAGTAACCACTAGGCATGCCATTGGAAGCACCTAGCAACTTCTTATCAGTCACTTGGGAGACCAAAATGACCACTTGGCAACCAACTAGAAAAACTTTTGCAACACCCTAGATACCACAGCAAGCATGACTTTGACCTTTTAGCAACCACCTGCAATAATATAGTCACTTAGCAACACGTTAGCAACCAACAGAGGCAACATGGAAACTGAAAAGCAACAACTCTAATAACGTAGTGAACATCCAGCAATTGCAACACAATAGCAACCACTTCCGATTTGCTTAAGATGCACAGTCCCACTTTGCGTTTTCTTGCTGAAATGCATGTGTAGTTTATATTTTCACCTCATTTAACTGTGGAATCAATACGCTCTACACAATATGTTTTGCATAAATATACTGCGAGAGTTCAGCAAGTGCCAAAAAGTTCCAGAAACCTTTAAAAAACAATCCCTGGTAATTTAACTTGTACTACATTTACATTTATGGCACTTAGCAGATGGAGTGAAAGTGAAAGTGACTATTCTTGTCATTGCGAGGTAACGGCACAGCACACAGTGAATTGGACCTCTGCATTTAACCCATGTAAATACCGTGCAGCAGGGGGCAGCTATGAAAGCGCCCAGGGAGCAATGACTGGGACGGTACCTTGCTCAAGGGTACCTCAGGGCAACCTACTGGTAAAGGGTTTGAACCCACAATTTTCCAATCCTGTGGCCGACTCCCTAACCACTAGACCACCACTGCCATAGATGCTCTTATCCCGAGCTAATTACAGGGACAGTCCCCCCGGAGCAACTCAGGGTTAAGGGTCTTGCTCAGGGACCCAGGGGTGGTAGTGCTGGAGGTGGGATTTGAACCTGGGGCCTCTTGAGCCAGAGGTCCGTAGGCAAGTACCACTAGACCACCACCACCAGAATACTATAGATGCTGCAGAATAAGATTTAAGAAAATAAAAAAACTTTTAATTACTTGCTAGGGGAGATAAAATGATCAGGAAGATGGTTTACTCAGGCAGAAACACTGGTTGTGCTGACTCCTGTGGATGTTGTGGGATGTTGACTGTATAGTTTCTGATTCAGTAGGTAGGCCTGAGGTACCCTTGAGCAAGATACTGTCCCCAACACTGCTCCCTGGGCGCTGGCATTGCAGCCAACTGCTCCTGGGGTGTGTGTTCACTGCCGGTTTATCTGGATGGGTTAAATGCAGAGGACAAATTCACTGCTGTACGTGTGTGTGTGTGTGTGTGTGTGTGTGTGTGTGTGTGTGTGTGTGCGCCAGCCAGCACAAAGAACTGAATTTCATATTCCAGTGTCCTTGAACATTCCTGCTCAGGTGAAGTGTGCCGTGCTGGGGGAAAAGCAAAGAGTTCAAAGACTCGTTCGGCTCATGTTTGTTGAGTCTGCGTTTTCCGACCTTTAAAACTTGTCTGCTCTGTAAGCAGAGGTGATGTGTCTGCTGGCGAGCTGTTACTCGGGGCTGCTGGATGGGATGAACGCGGAGGTGAGGATCCGTTGGCTGCAGATCGTGGTTCGGAACAGCTTCTATCCTGACCTGCATCGCGTCCGGAGCTTTCTCCATAAACATGTGAGTTCTAGACTGTTCTAGAGCTGCTATGGTGGTTTTGTAGGTTTGTAATGGTACACAATTTGACACACTATGAAGCTTTGGGTTTTTATCATCTCTTTCACTTTTATAAATTAATTGCAACTATGTTGTTTTTATCGGTGGCGCAGTGTGCAGTGCTGTCGCCTCACAGTGAGAAGGTCCTGGGTTCGATTCCCAGGCGGGACGGTTCAGGTTCAGGAGTGGACATGTTCTCCCCGTGTCTATGTGTGTTTACTCCGGGAGCTCTGGTTTCCTCCCAACGTCCAAAGACCTGCACGTCAGGTGGACTGGAGAAGCTAAATTGCCTGTAGGTGTGAGTGTGTTCGTCTGTGTGTCTGCCCTGCGATGGACTGTCGACCTGTCCAGGGTGTGTCCGCCTTTTGCCCTGTGAGAGCTGGTATGGACTCCAGCACCCCCCGACCCTAATCAGGACAAGCGGCTCAGAAAATGATTGACTCTTCTTTTCTTCTTCTTTGTCTTTGGCTGTTTAGGGATCGCCACAGTGGATCAAGCATCTCCATTTCTTCCTGTCCTCTGCATCTTCCTCCTTCAAACCATCCACCTGCATGTCCTCTCTCACCACGTCCATAAACCTCCTCTTCTCTTTCCAAGCAGCTCCATCTTCAACATCCTCCTCCCGATATAATCCTCGTCTCTCCTCTGGACGTGTCCAAACCAACGCAACCTTGCTTCTCTAACTGTCTCCAGAATGTCCAACCTGAGCTGTCTCTCTAATATGCTCATCTCTAATCCTCGTCACACCCAACGAACATCTCTTGAACTCTGACACCTCCAGCTCCGCCTCCTGTCTTTTCATCAGCACCACCGTCTTCAACCCATACAACATAGCTGGACTCACTACTGTCCTGTAAACCTTCCCTTTTACTCTAGCTGATACCCGTCGGTCACAAATCACTCCAGCCACTCTTCTCCACCCATTCCGACCTGCCTGCACGCTCTTCTTCACCTCTCTTCCACACTCGCCGTTACTCTGAACGGTTCATCCCAAAGTATTTAAACTCCTCCACCTTTATCACCTCTACTCCCTCCATCCTAACCACTCCACTGTCCTCACTTTCATTCACACTCATGTATTCTGTCTTTGACCTACTCACTTTCATTCCTCTCCTCTCTAGAACATATGCAGACAACAACTGAGAGTTAAATGACAAATCATTTAGTCAGAAGATGTGAGCCTTAGGATCCAGAATGCAAATCAATGACAAAAAAGGTCAAATACTAAAATATTGGGTTTCTTTTCAAACAAAAACAACACAACATCTGCTCTTCTGCTTTAAAAATGAGATAAAAATGGTTTCTTTCTGCACAGCTTTCTGCTCATTTTAGAGATAATTGAAAAAAGCGTACAGCATGCAAAGCACAGTTAATGTTTAATGAAGTGCGGTGATCAAATGGGTCTCGTTTTTCTTTTTCTGATGAAACCCCACACTGCAGAGCAGCAGATGGTGTTCATGTTCCAGCACCACGCTGCTGCTTTGCCTTATTTTCCTAGAAAATGCATCTGCCAGGTGTAGCGGGCCTGTTCCAACATTCCTCATCATTTGCCATTTCTTTGATTTTATTGGTGATGGTTTCAGCCTCGATTTGTGTGTTTTTACTTCAAAGCGAGGAGCAGACAGCTTTCCACCCAGGTTTTCTTTAACCCTTTTTGCTCCGTCATCCTTTCATGGACCCCTTTGTGCATTTCGCTGATAGAGTAATCCCCCGCTATATCGCGGTTCACATTTCGCATCCCTGGCTATTCGCGGATTTTCATAAGGAACAATTTTCTTGCGGATTTCCCCGGAATAATGTGTGTGTAAATATATTATATTAACACATATACAGGGGCAGCGGTGGCCTAGTGTTTAAGGACTAGGCGCCAGGATCATGGGTTCGAATCTTAGACCAGTAGATTGCCCTGAGGTACCCTTGAGCGAGGTACCGTCCCCGTCACTGCTCCCCGGGCACTTTCGTTAGCTGCCCCCCTGCTGCGCTGTGCGTGTCTCACTGTGAGCTGTGCCGTGTTTCACAATGACAAGAATAGTCACTTTCACTTTTGGCATTCGCAAGGCCTGAATTGTTATGGATTTTTCAAAATAAGGTCATTTATTAACAAAAATAGAATTGACTGATTTGAAAATATGAAAATGAATTAAAATGGAGTGAGATATATTAATAATATAGGACAAACTGTATCATATTTACACAAGAGACACACGTAGCATTTTTACGAAAAAAATAAAAACTACATGCCTGCAGGAACGACTCTGACTACGATACGTACGGTTGGCGTGAAGTGAAAGTGACTATCCTTGTCATTGTGAAACGCAGCACAACACAACGAAACTCAACCTCTGCGTTTCACCCATACGCACACGGGCAGCTATTGAAAGCGCCTGGGGAGCAGTGACGGGGACGGTACCTTGCTTAAGGTTACCTCAAGGTTACCTAGACTCCCTAACCACTAGACCACCGCTGCCCAAGGAGCAGAGGCGTTCCCAACACCGCCGATCTTGGCGCGTCACTGTCCCGTTGTATCATTGCGCTGTACATCCTGTTTTTTGCTGTTTTTTCTCGAACCCCTGTATGCTTTCAAATGTTTTGTTGATTTTTTTTTTTTTGTCTAGAATGTGTTTAAAGAGTGTAATTCATGGCTTCAGCTATAACAAAGTTTTTTTTTTTTTTTTTATGTGGCTTTCGTGTATCGGGATTTTCACATTTTGCGGGAGGTTTTGGAACGTAACCCCCACGAAAAATGAGGGACTAGTGCATTTACACTTGCATCGACTTTTTACCCTTTTCTGTGTAGGAACAGCCGCTACTCTTTAAAGTCCTTCGCAGATGTTCCTACTATAAATTCTGTGTTTTAAAAAGAGGAAGTTTTCAAGTTATTAACATGAACATTCATTTAATGGTTCAGTTACATTTTCACACCGGGTTCGTGTAAACCTTCACATGAAAACTAAGTGAACTTCAGAAGGTCAGAATGTCTAGTGTGTTTATATATCATATAAACCCAAAAATACGCACACACTGGCATATATGATTACATGTAGTGAATATTTTTTTTTTTTTTTTTTTTATTATTTTTTTTTTTTTGGGGGGGGCCAAAACGTGTATTTTTTTTTTCCCAGACATAAGGCTTGAATACTAAACTGCCATGGTTGATTCACGAGTTTGCAGTGCTGGGTTTTATTAGAATGAATATCTGTTCAGAAAGTGTCAGTACTGATTATTAAAAAGCTGAAAATTGCACTCTTTCAAATTGTGATTTCAGTATTACAGCGACTATCTCAGCCCTGGTGAATAAACTCCTCTCGGACTGTAGCCTCTCGCTCTCGTTCAGCAAGATTGTAGGTTTTTGTTATGGTGGAGGCTCTCAGGGGGAACTGGAGCCCCAGTTTGCTGTTGCTTTTGTTTGCCGCCTATTTGATTTATTCCCAGGTCTCCCCTGAGTTTTGTCCAGCGCAGTCTGCCAGCGGCACTGAAGACGTTGCTTTACAGCTGCTTAAGATTACAAACCAAAAAAATAGTGCCGTTAATATTTTCACTTTGACACCAGCACTAATATATATATATATATATATATATATATATATCTACAGCACTGTGCAAAAGTTTTAGGCAGGTGTGAAAAAATACTGTAAACAAAGAACGCTTTCAGAAATATCAATAATGATTGTTTATTTTTATCAATTTACAAAATGCAAAGAACAAAAGAAAAATCTAAATCAGATCAATATCTGGTGTTTCTACCTTTTGCCTTCACACCAGCATCAGTTCTTCTAGGCACACTCGCACACAGTCAGGGATTCTGTAGGATTATAGTCGGTGTCTGATCAACCAGTTTTACCAAACAGGTACTGGTGATCATCAATGTCACACGGAGGAGAAACACAGTCATGTTTGGAACGACCAACCAGCCGAGTTCCTTCAGAAACCGTGTGCGAGTGTACCTAGAAGAACTGATGCTGTTTTGAAGGCAAAGGGTGGTCACACCAAATATTGATTTGATTTTGATTCTCTTTTGTTCATTCACTGCATTTTGTTGATTGATGAAAATAAATGATCAACACTTCCATTTCTGAAAGCGTTCTGTTTACAGCGTTTTTTCACACCTGCCTAAAACCTTTGCACAGTGCTGTAGATATGTGTGTGTGTGTGTGTGTATATATATAATTACTACTTTGTAGTGACTGTGTTTTTCCTGTCCCCCGCAGACGTCCCGCATGTACACGGTGCCGCTGTATGAGGATCTGTGTGGGGGTGTGCTGAAGTGTTTCGCGGTGGAGGTTTTCTATCAGACTCAGGCTCGCTTACACCCAAACCTGCGCAAAACGCTGCAGCAGATTCTGTTCCACAGCGGCCCGGCCAGCGCCTCCACTTCTGACGCCCCACTTATGGACACGCCCACCGAGCCGCCCACCAGCGGTACCATCGCCCTGAGGGACGTCAACGTCTCAGCCTGACCGCTCACACACACACCTGATTGGAGAAAGACAGAGATACGAAAGAATAAAGAAGGGACACAATTGACATGACCAGCAGAGACTGGACTGGAATGGGGAAGTGCATTGAGGGAGACGTGTGTGTGTGTGTGTGTGTGTGTGTGTGTGTGTTTGTTCTAACACTGGGATTTTGTATTTAATAATTCATTCATGCTGCTCAGGTTTGTGAAATGAAGTGATGGACCTACATCATGATTCAAGTTTGTGTGTGTGTGTGTGTGTGTGTGTGTGTGTGTGTGTGGGTGGGCTAGTGACATATTTTGTTGAACTGAATACATACACATCCTCTGCAGAGACAAACTTTAGTGCACAGTTTGTATTTCTTTGCTTAAAATATTGTTAAAAAAGACAAAAGAAAATATAAATGTGCCATACATGTCCTAATATATTCAGAAAATAAACAGGAAGTGTACATTAAAGTGCTTCTGTAGAGGGGGTGTAGTTGTTCATGTAACAAAACATGTCATTCAACCAGGGTGAGAGGGGGGGGAAAAAAAAAAAAACTAGGGACTGTCCAATAGGACCATCTGTTTTCCTCTTGGACAGACTTGACTTTTGGCTAAATTGAGAAATCCTGCTTTGTGAAGTCCGTCCCCTCCGAGGGTGCCTAGACTTTAGAGTGCAACTGTATGTGGCTACGTGAGAATGAACAGTCTGAGTGTGTGTGTGTGTGTGTGTGTGTGTGTTTACACTCTGCCTATGCACGTGTTTTAATGCGTTTTGTCGTTTTGCACCCTCGAGTCCTCACATGCAGCTGCAGAAGGTCAGTAGAGGCTGCTCACGCTCTCCATCAGTGGAGTCCCCATGGACTGTGTGTCCTCTTTCGGAAGTCCATCCCAAAAGAAGTATCACTGTGTGGAACTCGACCCTCCTTTGCACCTTTCTGAGCGTTCAATTGATTTTCTTTCACTTCCTGGAAAGCTTATTCCATCCCTTCTGCTTTCCTTCCTACTTTTCCTGGTGCTTGCCCACCTCTGTCCCCCACACGACTGCGTCTCAGCCGCCTCAGCAGCAAGACAAGCTGGACGCCGGTGCCTTCGAAAGCTTTTAACACTGTGGAGCTCCAACACTGCTGCCCGAATCAACTGCCGGCTTTTCTTCCTTTAAGCCATATTTGCTGTAGAGAACTGCCTTGCTCGGAGAAACACCATCTGGCTTAATGTATGTGACGTACACCTCCATCATCACTGTTTTCATCCCTTTTTTGAGAAGGGAATAGAGCTTTCTGGAAGAGCAAACATTGATCAAGTGTCTAAATGTCACCTGACCAGTCCATGGAAATGAAGCTGATTATGAATTAGTGTTTTTTGGTTTTTTTTGTTAAATCACAGAATTGGCCTATTTATGTACTCAACCTCCTTACTCATGCTGATGACAGAGAGCTGCTGTCTGAATGGGCCACAATGCAGTGTAGCCAATCAGAAGAGAGCCCATTGACATATTAAAGGCACA
Source organism: Hepsetus odoe (assembly GCA_017165825.1). Taxonomy (NCBI): domain Eukaryota; kingdom Metazoa; phylum Chordata; class Actinopteri; order Characiformes; family Hepsetidae; genus Hepsetus; species Hepsetus odoe. Next base: position 26,295,713 of record CM029375.1, read on the forward strand.
GTTCAATTCTCAAGGAGAAAGAAGGGTTTAAAAATTATCATGTTTAAACGAATTAGGGTTTTTTTTCTTTTGGTACACGAACCCCCAGTAATGGCATATTTGAACCCTATGGAGAAATAAACTGAAAAGAAATATAGATATGTAGATGTATTTATTTATCATTTTTATTCAATTACAGTGACACAAGCGTGCTAACAATGACTTGTAGCCACTAGTTTTCATGAGTCATTTCCATAATACGAGACGATGCTGTTCACTTGTCCTTTAAATGTCACGGAGATCCACCTTTGTTCTCTTGTATTTCCGTTTGTCAAATCGAATCCCCTTTAATATTAGGAGAAAAGCACGCAAAGAATGCAATAAACGTGTAAAACCAGTGATGGAGTGAGTGGATATATGTGGATGTGTGTCCATGTCAATCGACGGTGGCCTTAATGAGCTGAAGACTGATTTATTTCCTCATTCAAATGGAATAAAAAGCATAAAAACGAACAAATTGGTGTTCCTTAATGGCTCACAGACTGCAGACTCCTTTCTATGGTTAGAAATGCTTCACTGACTAATGTGTGCATTGATCTACCTGCTTATAGGGGTTTAAACTGGGTGGAGCTGACTGGATAAATCTGGGAGAAAGACACATTTATCCACTAGATGTCCTCACTTAGTTGGGTTTTAGTCTTCAGTGCAGAACGTTCAGGAACTGGAGTCCTGCTGACAGATTCAGCACTGGGATGGGCCTTAAAGGAGAGATCAGAGAGAAAACTCGCTCTGGGAGCTTACGTGTGCTGCAGAGTGTTACTAAGTGACAGAAAGAACAGGTTGTCATTAGCGATAAAAAGAATTAAACTCTGCAGCGTTTAACAAGTAGCATTCTGAGAACTGCTGTGAGAAACTTTGGAGGATCGTTAACTGAAAAGGAGGAGTAATGAGTGGTGGAATAAGGAAAAAATGAATAAAAATCATGTCATCATGACCATTTTTAAACATTTCAGCAATAAAGATCGGAGAATATATCAAAAATATATATATGTACAGTTAGGTCCATAAATATTTGGACAGTTGAAGTGCAGACTTTAAGCTTTAATTCAGTGGGCTGAGGAACTAAAGCATTTTTAACACAATCCCTTCATTTCAGGGGCTCAAAAGTAATTGGACAAGTTAAATAACTGAAAATGAAATGTTCATTTCTAATACCTGGTTGAAAACCCTTTGCTGGCAGTGACGGCCTGAAGTCTTGAGCTCATGGACGTCACCAGATGCTGGTCTCCTCCTTTTTAATGCTCTGCCAGACCTTTACTGCAGCGGCTCTCAGTTGCTGTTCGTTTCTGGGTGTTTCTGTCTGAAGTTTAGTCTTCAACAAGAGAAATGTAGCTCAATTGGGTTCAGATCAGGTGACTGACTTGGCCATTCAAGAATCTTCCACTTCTGTGCTTTAATAAACTGCTGGGTTGCTCTGGCTGTATGTTGTGGGTCGTCGTCCATCTGTGTTATGAAACACCGCCCAATCAGTTTGACTGCATTGAGCTGGATCTGAGCAGACAGTGTGTCTCTGCACACCTCAGAATTCATTCGGCTGCTTCTGTCCTGTGTCTCATCATCGATAAACACTAGTGTCCCAGTGCCACTGGCAGCCTCGCACACCCAAGCCATCACACTGCCTCCGCCATGTTTTACAGATGATGTGGGATGCTTTGGATCATGAGCTGTTCCACGCCTTCTCCATACTTTTTTCTTGCCATTAGAGGCTGATCTTGGTTTCATCTGTCCAAAGAATGTTTTTCCAGAACTGTGCTGGATTTTTTAGATGTTTTTTGGCAAAGTCCAATCTAGCCTTTCTGTTCTTGAGGCTTATGAGTGTCTTCCACCTTGGAGTGCTTCCTCTGTATTTACTTTCATGCAGTCTTCTCTTAATGGTAGACTTGGATATCAATACTCCGACCTCCTGGAGAGTGTTGTTCACTTGGTTGGCTGTTGTGAAGGGGTTTCTCTTCACCATGGAAATGGTTCTGCGATCATCCACCACCGTTGTCTTCCGTGGACGTCCGGGTCTTTTTGCGTTGCTGAGTTCACCAGTTTCTTTCTTTCTCAGGATGGAACTGTAGATTTTGTCTCTCCTAATATTGTAGCAATTTCTCGGATGGGTTTTTTCTGTTTTCGCAGCTTAAGGATGGCCTGTTTCACCTGCATGGAGAGATCCTTTGACCACATGTTGTCAGAATCTTCCACATGCAAGAACCACACCTCAGATCAACTCCAGGCTGTTTATCTGCTTAATTGATAATGACCAAACGAAGGAACTGCCCACACCTGCCCATGAAATAGCCTTTGAGTCAATTGTCCATGTACTTTTGGTCCCTTTATAAAGAGGGTGGCACATGTTAAGGAGCTGGAACTCCTAAACCCTTCATCCAGTCTGAATGTGGATCCTCAAATGAAAGCTGAGAGTCTACACATGATGTCCACGCCCAGTATAGAACTTTAATTGGAATATGTTTCAGTAAACAGGTACAAAAACAAAACTATGTCCAAATATATATGGACCTAACTGTGTATATATATATATATATATATATATCTCAACAATATATTCAGGTTCAGTTGCTATTATGTGCATTTGCACTTATTTTCTATTCACCAAATTTGATCTGACCTATGGGGAACTAAATGGAGAATAACAATGAGTTATTTTTGAGATTTCCTACAGAATTGCAGCACAGCTGACATGCTGTGTATAATAATGTTTCTGTTATAGGGAGCCATTTCAAATGTAGCTGGAATTTTCTTCTGCAAAATAGGTCTGTTTAGTTGTTTACTAATATTAACTTCCCATATGACATTTTCTCAGTGAAACATTACATTAAAAACAGATTAAATTACACTTGTATTATTTATATTCGGCTGCTAAGCCTGTTGCGAATGCAGTTTCCCTTCATAATAGTTTTTCTTTTGGTACTTATTCATTCACAGAAAAACTAAGACTGGCTTGTGTTTCTCCTTCTGTATTCACATAAAAAAGTCTCATATTACATAATTGAGTATACAGGAATTTTGGAGCCAATGGATTTCCTTAAAACCTGTCCTTTCAACAAAAAAAAAGGTCTGGTCAATGGAATGAAATGAGTCTAATGAGAGCATTTACCTTTGAACTTGGAAAACTAAGATAAACAATGACCTAAAGGTAACACGAGAATGACTGACTAGTGTAGGGACGTGTGCGAAAGTGTAAAGGAATTTACAGTCTTGTTTTCAATTACGACATTTACATTTACATTTATGGCATTTAGCAGACGCTCTTATCCAGAGCGACTTACTACAGTGCATTAATTCCACATTAGATCATCATCTTGGTAACCAGCACAGATCAGTAACTGCTGATTTGCTAGTACCACCTAAGTAACAAACTAAGAGCCCTTGTGACAAGTATATACCATACAATTTTTTTTTTTTTTTTTTTTTTT
>CM029375.1:26299398-26574398 GCA_017165825.1 Hepsetus odoe
TGCACAGTACTGTGTATATATATATATATAGAGAGAGAGAGAGAGAGAGTTTTATATATATATATATATATATATATATATATATGAGTGAGAATGATTTATTGTGTGTGTGTGTGTGTGTGTGTGTGTGTGTGTGGCTGCAGTACCGTGCGGTGTGTGTAGGGGGCGCTGTTTGCCACTCGCCAGCTGTTCTGAAGGGAAGGAGGAGAAAAGCAGCGCCGTTCAGTCCGGCGGAGAGAGGGAGCGGAGAGAGGAGAGAGAGGAGAGGAGAGAGAGGAGAAAGGACCCCGGACTGGGTGTTTCCGTACCGGACCGACTGCGCGAGACCGAGATACGCGACCGTCCGTGGCGCGTGCGCGGCGCGCGCGGGGGTTGCGGACGGACAGGCGGCGGAGGCGGCGGGCGGACTCTGGCTGGATGCGCCCGGCCTGCTCCCCGCCATGGGGGAGACCAAGATCATCTACCACCTGGACGAGCAGGAGACCCCCTACCTGGTCAAACTCCCCATCCCGGCCGACAGGGTCACCCTGGGCGACTTCAAGCACGTCCTGAATAAACCTCACTACAAATTCTTCTTCAAATCCATGGACGATGATTTCGGGTAAGGCTCCATGTTTTAATTCCCCACCGCGACAAATAAAGTCACCATGGACCACTAACCCCCAATTCTGCACTTCCACAGTCTGAGCATCAGTGTGAGCAGAGACTGAGCTTTGGGAGGGCTATTCTTCCAGCAGACCCCCTCCCCTCCCTCCTGGGACTGGGCTGTGTGTTGAACAGGACCCCCAGAATAAACCCGGGCATGCATGTAGTCTTTGAAATGCAGAATAAAAAAAATTAAATCAGCGTATTCCTTCTCCAACTTATCTGCCTTTTTAGGACGGGGTAGACGAAAGGGATGAGGAGCGAAGGAAGCCCCCCAGCAGCTGCTCCGGGTCAGGTCAGGGAGTTCGGGAAGCTTACAGGCCGGAAAAGTGAAAGAAAAGACAGATCTTTTGTCTGAAATAGGTGCTGCTGGATGCAAAATGCAGGAAGGGAGTCAGGAGAGGAAGATGCCTCGGAGGGGAAAGAAAAAGGCCTGACGAGTTAGGAGGAGAGAGCAGGCGGGACAAAAACTGGACCCGGCTCAGGGTTGAGAGTGTAATTCAGAGTCATCGGGGGAACTCACACACACACACACATTTCTTATTCTTGCTGTGGGGGTTTAAAAGTGAGTTTCAGGGCGGGGGACCAGGCCCCATGATCAGAAGGTTGTGGGTTCGAGTACTGGACCAGTAAGCTACCCAAAATTGCCACGCAGGTTGCCCCCAGATGTTGGCATTGCCGCCCACTGATCTGTGTGTGTGTGTGTGTGTGTGTGTGATTACTACCGGTGTGCATAGGATGGGTTAAATGCAGAGGAAATGTTCACTGCTCAGACTGTGTGTGTGTGTGTGTGTGTGTGCCAGCACAACGAATTTTATTTCCCATAAAGAAGGTGCAGGAGGTTTTTTGCAGCGGCCGATGAAGTGCGGTTTTGTTGGACGGAGCTGCTTTTGTTCCCCCACAGAGGCGCTGGCCACTCGCCTATAGAACTCATTATAGGCCCAGACCCCAGCCTCCTCCAGCCGGGGCTCTTAAAGCCGACTCGCCGCCGAGGGCTTCGCCAGGCTTCACCGCAGCTGATTTCTCAAGCATGCTGGAAAACCGGGGCCGTGCTTGACTTAAATAATGGACGTCAGTCCTAATGTTCTAATGAATCATCCTAACGAATCGCCATTATTTTAATGAGTGAACCAGCAGTCAGAGTTCAAAACAGTTCAAACGTGTCCTAATGGGGCAAAAACATCATGCGCTGGCTTTCAGCGATTATACGATCTATTACAGTATGTAAATTATTCAGATGTAAATAATGATCTGTAATTTTTCCGCGAACTGGGACCAGTTCAGAAGTATGGCTTCTGAAAATCGCAGTTCTGCGATGTAATGATGTGCGATATAATGACTTTTAAGTGCTTTAAAGAGCCCATATCATCCCTTTTTGGGATCAAATGGGCTTCTAATATATGAATATGCATTCATATCCCAAGCTGTATAGTCCCTAAATGAAAACTAATCTGTCTAAGCAGCCTTTTTACAAAATTGCCATTTAGTGATGTCACAAAAGTAAGATATTTGTATTTTCTGGGCTTTAAAATGAGCTGCAGCCAATCAGGAAAGAGATCATTTACATATATCAATGTTAAAGACCCGTTAACCAAAACTGCCTGTTTTTTGTTCTAGGTGGTCAACACCCAGTACACTCTCATCCAATCAAATTGCAGCCTGCTAACATTTCTAATATATTTTCCAACTGGAAATGAAACATGTAGCCCTTTTATTTATATATATATATATATATATATATATATATATGAGAGAGAGAGAAGGAGAGAGAAAATAAAGTCAATTTAGTACCTCACTGTGTGTTCCCTGATACTTTGAGCAGATTTGGAAAATCCTGGCCAGTGAGACGACTCTGTCGCCGACAGCCTGCTGTGAACGGTATCCTGTTGCTTGATTCAAATCCATCTTTGTGTTTGCTATTCATGGCATGCCAGGAGCTTCTTTATCGCACTGTCTGGCTGCACACCAGGGATGGCATGACTTTCTGTCGGGGTATCAGCACGATATCAGTGTGTCGGTTTTTATCAGTGCCTTTAGTGCACACTGATAATGTGTAAAGTGTATTCATGCATATTGCAACCTTTAATATTGCGCAGACCGTGTGTCCTGTGCAGGAAGACTGCACTTTAACTTGGACCCTATTTGTACCAAACCGCCAGAACCATTCAAATGTGTTTAAATTTCTCAGTTTCATGTGTAATTCAGTATTTGAAAATGTGGGTTTTAGTGGAAAAAGGTTCAGACCGGTGCATTACAGTGGGGGCGAATGGAACCAGACGTCCCCAACACGCACATGGCCGATTTATTTACCATGCAAACCCACCAGTGAATATAAATGTGCTTATATTTACACTATTTTTCTGCATACAGAACTCCAAGCTCTATAAACCTGAATGCTGATTGGACTTCTGCATTTAACCCATGCACACAAACACACACCGTGCAGCAGGGGGCAGCTATGAAAGCACCTGGGGAGCGGTGACGGGGACAGTACCTTGCTCAAGGGTACCTCAGGACAACCTACTGGTTTGAACCGACAATCTTCCGATTCTGTGGCCAAATCCCCAACCACTAGGCCACCGCTGCCCCAGTAGGTCTTCTCCAGCTAGTGCGTGGAGTGTGTTTTGTGTGATTCGTCCAGGATCTTTCCTGAGTGGAGAAATGAATCAGCAGCTGTGCAGCTTTGAAGCAGTTTTTTGTTCACTTGCTTTAATAGTGTTCGTGGTCCACAGCTGATGCAGCAGGAAACTGGCTCATGAAGTTATTTGTCCTTCATAACAAAATATTATTTATGGAAATTATTTCCAACTCGCAGATCGTCGGAACAGCTGGAGAGACGGTGAAAAAAAACAACTTCTCCACTTTTGACCCGGTTTTTTACTTTTTATCATAAAGTCAATCTCAGTGCTTGTGTTTTAACCTGGTTGAGCAAAAAGATCAAACTTCTTTTACATTATGACGTTGAAACGAACAGAAAAAGCCTGAACCTGATGCTGCAGAGCGGACATTTTTTTGTGAAAGTGAAAGTGACAACCCTTGTCATTGCGAGGTCATGGCACAGCACACATGAACCACAACGAAATTGGACCTCTGCATTTAACCCATGCTCACTCAAACCCGTGCAGCAGTGGGCAGCTATTGAAAGCGCCCGGGGAGCAGTGATGGGGACGGTACCTTGCTCAAGGGTACCTCAGGGCAACCTATTGGGAAGGGGTTTGAACCCCCGCTCCTCCGAGCATGCGGCTAACGCCCTAATGCCTAATTACCGCTATGCCACCGCTTAAATGTTCGCTACAGGCCAAACGTTTGTCCCTTTCCTCTCGGTTCATAAAAATTGACAGTATACTGCTTTTTCACAGTTTTATTACAAGACAATATTAGAAACATTCTATTTTCTATTAGAAATAATCTATTAGAAACTTGTAAAAAATGTATTTCTTACTGGTTTGCAATATTTTACAACTTGTAGTTACACAAGTTATCCACAAAGACTCAGAGTGTAGGCTTTAAAGTGGACCTATCAGGGTGGAAGCATCACTGACACACTGTGTTTGTGGGATTGATGCATTAATGCGTCTTTTTCAAATTTAATTCCCGCTCTCTGCAACTGATGTTTGTTTTTGAATCATTTTGCATGAGCATTTCGCAGCCTCTAATTCCTCAAATGAATGAGCAGCGACTAGGCCCTAGTATCAGATGTTTGTGGCTTTGAAACCCGGACCAGTAGGTTGCCCTGAGATACCGGGGTACCGTCCCCAACACTGCTCCCTGGGTGCTAGATATAGCTGCCCACTGCTGCAAAGTGTGTGTTTGTTAAATACAAAGGATGTATTCGGTTGTGAAAAATATGACTAATGGTCACTTTCACTTCACTTTCAGTTAAACTTGCTGTTTTTAATTGAAATGAGTTTGCTTCTGATTGGCTGATCACTAACGAGCTTCTTTCGACAAGCAGTTCGGCCTGAATCGCTTTGCTTTAGTGCGAAACGGTGAAGTTAAACTGCTTTAACCTGAGTAGACAGATGGAGGGAAATGTGTTGGTGTTTGTGATATTACGGAAACATTAATGTCATTCTCAGCCAATATCAAAAAAGGACGAAAGAGCAGTTTTCCATCGCAGGGCTCTTTATTGTTAAATTAATGCATAAAAAATGACAATAGCACCAGACAGCTAGGGGTTAAGCGAGAAATTCTGCAATCCTTTATTCAGGTTTTGGTGCACACACACACACACACACACACACATGCACAGTAATCTGGGCATAAATCAGTAACCTTGTTAACGTCAGCTAAACTCACATGCTGCTGAAAATACATTACCCTTTTTTAGCAAATCGCCCTTTCACACAACATCACACCCGCAAATCAGGCAAACTTCACATATTTCTTCAGACTGGAGTTCCCACAAATCTCAGGGCCGTGTTGGGGACTGTGTTCGCTCAGCGTGTCCGCAGAGTAGTGTTGGTGCTCTCTTAGTCGTGCAGATTCGCAAAGTCAGCTTTATGCTTGAAGCACTTTTTCAGACCCATGCAGTGCAGACTGTGATCAGTATTTGCCAAGGTAATTATATAGTGAGCGACTTACTGCTGGGCTGCTTTATGTCAGAGTGCTGATCGTTTTGGCGAGAAATCTTACATAGCATTCCCATCATGCCAAGCGTGTTCCTTTAAACAAGACATGGTGTAGAACTGACATGGTTTCTCATTTATAAATGATAACTTGATGAGAAAAGGAATCGACGTGAGCCAGAGTCCAGTTAACTTTTTGATAATGAGCTGTGATGTGGATCAGTGGCAACTAGTGTAGAAGTGTTTTAGAAAGTTTCCAAATACACTCCACCGTGCACACTTTGCTTTCTGACTATGAAAGGGTGGTATTGTAAAAATATCATAATACTTATTTTAGTGTTTAGGGACGAGGCCTGCGATGGGCTGGCGACCTGTCCAGGGTGTGTCCCCGTCCTTCGCCCTGTGTGAGCTGGGATGGACTCCAGTACTCCCCCACGACCCCGCTTGGGACAAGCGGCAGAAAATGACTGACTGACTAGGGACTAGGCCTCAGGATAGGAAGGTCGTGGGTCCGAATCCCAGATCAGTACGTTGTTCTGAGGCATCCTTGATGTGCATCACTTTTGTCTTTTGGTCATTTAAGTTGGGACCCTGTTTGTGTGTTGTTGACATGTCTAAGGAATGAAATGAACCCCTCCGTGGTGTGATAATGTATTGAGTCTGATTGGAGTTTGATCATGTTTTGGGTGTGATAATGGAGTGTATACAGAAGAAGAGGGAGGCCGAGAAGAAGTGGGATAGTCAGAGAGGTGAGAAAAGCAGACAGAAGTACAAGGAGATGAACCGCAGGACGAAGAAAGCAGTGGCGAAGGCCAAAGATCAGGTTTTTGGTGAATTGTATGAGAGGTTGGACAGTAAGGAGGGCAAAAAGGACCTTTACTGATTGGCTAGACAGAGAGAACTGGGAAAGATGTGCAGCATATCTGTGGAATCATGGAGGTGTTTAGGCTGAGTTTCTGACCAGACTGTTTAGCATAATCTTAGAAAGTGAGAGGAGCCTGAGGAACAGAGGAGAAATGTACTGGTAGTACAGGCACAGTACTGGTTGGGTGTGGCGAGGATGGGATTAGAAATGAGTGCGTGAGAGGGACAGCTCAGGTTGGACATTTTGGAGCAAGGTTGCGTTGGTTTGGAGGAGGATGTTGAAGATGGAGCTGCCCGGAAACGGGAGAAGAGGAAGACCAAAGAGGTGGTTTATGGACCTGGTGAGAGAGGACATGCAGAGGACAGGAAGAAATGGAGACGGATGATCTGCTGTGGCGAACCTTATGGGAGCAGCACAAAGAAGAAGAATGTTTTGGGTGTGATAAAGGATTGGATCTAATGGTGTTTTGGATGTGATACAAATTGTTGCCAGAAATCATTTTTATTTCAAAGAAATGAAAAAGTGTAAATGATGATAACACACCAGACACATAAGGGAGTCTGCATAACCATAACAACCCAGTGAAGACTGAGTGAACCATTTAAAAAGCATTAAATGTTTTTTAAGGGCAAGGTGTCTTTCAGGAGCAGATTTAGCAGTGGAGCAATTTGTCTTTATCTCTTTGCGAACCCACGCTCGGGTGACTGCACTCCTGTCGTTTATTTCTGAGCCAGCCGTTTCCATATCTTATGCTAATGGGTGTTAATAGTTTGGCTCCCGCTGTGCTGAAATGGAAGTGTAGAGCTGTGAATTTATTGCAGCAGCGAGTTCAGCGATTTCGACAGTTCAGCTCAGAGACGAGGTTATTTCTCTTTTGACCTCTTTTCTCACTTGTTTTCCCGTCCTGGCCCACCCCTTGCACATGCCTCGCCTCACCTTCATATTTTAGTGAGAGGAGGTATTTATGACCAGAGAAAGGCAGCACTAAACCTTTATCTTCCTCGCCACTCTTTAACTGCCTCACTCCCAGCCTCACCCTAGGAGTGAGAACACATCCTTCTGTGCTTCATGTGAAGCTCTGGGCAACGTCCAGTCTGATTCTCCACCGATTGTGTGAAAACAGCTGGAGCGAATTGTGATTTAAGGAATTCTGATTACTTTCGCTGACGATAGTTTCCTACATGTGGCTGAAAGAAGGTTTTCTCGGACATTACTTCATTGTGCTCTGGTCAGACTGATTTATCTGCAGTTCTTGCCCCCTCCGTTATGGGCCAGCGGAAAACGTCTGATGTGTTGATTCGAGCGTTCATTTGCTGAACGCATTAGATTGTGGCCCTTGTGATATCACTCTGCAGATTTGGAAGATTTACTATGGAGCTCAGCAGTGACCTCAGCTCCTGCCAGGAAAGTGTCTGGATGATGATGAGGACTGATGAGTTATGTGAGGAAAGGTGGAGTAACACTTCGTTTCAACACAGTTTCTATAGTGTTCGGACTTTAGAGGCACATGAGAGGAACAAAGTTCCATATTGCTGCACAGAGTGATGAAGGCACATATTGAAAACAAGGGATCCAGTTTAATCCACCCATCATTTATCTCAACCATATATCCTGATTAGAGTCGAAGGGGTGCTGGCGCTATGTCCCTGCACTGATAGGGCAAAAGGCAAAGAAACATCCTGGAAAGGTCAGCTGTCCAGCAGGGCACACACTTACTGATCTACATTAACATTGATATAACAAACAAGACAATTAGTTCATTTCAGTTTGCTGTTTCAGGAATTTGCAAGTCACTTTCACTTTCATACAAACAGCATAGCACTCAATGAACCGCAACGGCAAAATGCATCCTCTGCGTTTGACCCACACATACCATGCAGCGGGGAGCTGCCATATCCAGCACCCAGGGAGCAGTGATGTGGACGGTACCTTGTTCAAGGGTACTTCAGGACAACTTACTGGTCCGGGATTCGAACTCCCCTCGATCTCTCCTCAAAAAATGAAACTTTAGTGTATATTGGTTGAAATATTGCCTGCACTGCCCCAAAGTTTCAGATGCCGCTGCTGCGTTTCATCTGCAAGCTGTCAGATGGTGATGAAGACATGCAGGATGAGGACAGAGCATGGTCAGAATGGTCCTTCTGTATCTGTACACATGTCTGAAGATGAGTTTACATGAGCTTCCAGAGTGAGAGTGACTGTCACGGCAAAACTCATTACTTAATCACCCTGCGTGAGTTGGATCGAGTGTGTTGGAGTCTTAAACTGTATGTGTGTGACACCCCTGCTGTTCGGCAGATTTCTGCTCTCTTTCATCCGCTCTGTCTTCCTTTCATCTCCTCTTCCTCCTGCTCCGCTCGGGGCAAGCACAAGTCACTTCAGAAATACTGTGGGTTAGAACGTGTTTATTATCCTGCTGTTGTCTCATTTGCATAGAACATTTTGTGAGAACAGGAAATGGAGCTGAATTTGAGGTGAAAGTGAATGTGAAAGTGACTACGCGCCACTGTGAAGCACAGCACAGCACACCACGACAAAAAGCGTCCTCTGCATTTAACCCGCACAGACAGGGGCAGCCACACACAACCTTCACACCCTGTCTCAAAAATGACATGAAATCACGGCAAGAAGGTTCTGGGTTTGATTCCCAGTCTTTGTTCTTAATGTATGTAGTGTACATACAGGAAGTGTGTGTGTGCACCCTGCCCAGGGTGTTTCTGACTATGAGTGCTGGGATGAGCTCCAGTTCAGATGGCCAGGATAAGCGGCTCAGAGAATGAATGGATGGATGGATATTTAATTTACACCCTGATGGGTGTTTTAAAGGAAGAAAATTGCACACGTTTTGCACTTTCCTTCAAATTTTAGTTTCCTTTTCTGGTTCTTCACCAGTGTGACGTGAGTCAGAAGATTTGGACGTCACTTTTCCCGCATCCTTTTTTCTAGATGTTGTGTTTTTTCTCTGAAGTTCTAACATTTATGCTCTTTTAATGCACCCCGAACAGTCAGAATTCATTTTTAGGTGACCGCTGACCATCCACTCGTCTGAATTCAGCCAGGTTTGTTATTGTGCCTTTATAAGACCATTCAGATTAGATGCCCTGTCCTGCCTTTTGCAAATCACTGTGACTTCAGCATTAAAGTTTGGTTAAAGGTCAGATGAAGGGCCTGTTTTAGCAGCTGGTTTTCTATAATATGAGCTCTTTAACATATTGATGGATAAATGAGGGAAGGGGACAAAAAAACCCCACAGAAAACAGTGCTGGGACTGGTTTAATTATTAGGTTTGCCATTAAGAAAGACTAGATCTGTTGGAGGAGTCCAAACCAGCTGGCCATGTCCTGCTCATGTGTGTGTGTGTGTGTGTGTGTGTGTGTGTGTCCTGGGATGATAATCATGATGTTAATGGCCACACTGTCCATGCAGCTGCTGTGGGTGCGTCCCAGGAGGAGGAAGACGCACACACACTCACACACTCCATGGACAGATGGAGGGACCTGCCACCAATGAGTGTGCCCTGATTGAGCACCATATTGTAAAACAGAGAGAGAATTTTGAAGCATCCGAACATAAAATCTGTCGCTTCAGTAACAGCTTCATTACTGAGCAGATAAACCATTTAAAAGGACGTCCATAACAGTCCCAGCAGGTGAAAAAACCACAGAACCCAGTGTAGCCTGAAGGGCCACACAATATATTACATTTAAGACATTTGTGCACCATTTGAGGACCAATGTCATGCACATTTTCCTTTTTGTCTGTAGGATTTGCACTTGTAAAGTGATTTAACCTTATTTTTAGCAATGAATGCAAACAACCGTCGTTTGAATGATTGCTAATCAGTGACCATTGGCTTGTGTTCACTGTTAGCAACATTAGCATCATTCTTTCCCACACCATGGTACCTTAGCCTTAAGAGAAGTTCAGGATAATAAATGCAATAGTACTGGCAGATCTAACATCACCTGCGGTCCATATATGGAAACTAAACTGACAAACTAACAATTCAGGGGCAGCGGTGGTCTAGTGGTGAGGGAGTTGCCCCCGCATCGGAAGATTGTGGGATCGATTCCCTCACCAGTAGGTTGCCCTGAGGTACCCTTGAGCAAGGTACCGTCCCCGTCACTGCTCCCCAGGCACTTTCAATAGCTGCCCACTGCTGCACGTTGTTTGAGTGCATGGGTTAAATGCAGAGGTCCAATTCCATTGTGGTGTGCTGTGCTGTGACCTCGCAAAGACAATGGTTGTCACTTTCACTTTCAATTATCAGACAACCAACAGAATAGAAAAAGTGAAAGTGAAAGTGACAACCCTTGTCATTGCGAGGTCATGGCACAGCACACATGAACCACAACGAAATTGGACCTCTGCATTTAACCCATGCACACTCAAACCCGTGCAGCAGTGGGCAGCTATTGAAAGCGCCCGGGGAGCAGTGATGGGGACGGTACCTTGCTCAAGGGTACCTCAGGGCAACCTATTGGGAAGGGGTTTGAACCCCCGATCCTCCGATAATGCGGCTAACGCCCTAACCGCTAGGCCACCGCTGCCACCAGTGCCAAAAATAGGCCCGTTTTTAAGACACAGTAGCAAAAACCACATTTAAAACGATACAGGAAGTTGGACTATAGTTGTGTGATTTAGTTTTTTCCCTAAAACTTAACAAGATCATTACATACAAAGGAATAACAATCAGTTAGAAAAGAGGATATGTGCACTTTAAAGTCCCCGCTGAAAGTACTGAAACAGCAATCTATTTTTGCAACGAAGACATCTGGGTTGGATGAAGATAAATATGAGGTAACAGATCAGATTTTCAGCTTTTAATTCCTCCTGTATACATCTATATATGTTCAGTTGCATAAAATGTAGCACCTTTTTGTATCTGACCACCCAACGTTTAAAGCAAGTGCAGAAATGGAAGGTGAGAGCCTGACCAGGTGTGTGTCGTCACGCAGGCGTGAAAGTGAAGTGAAAGTGACTATTGTCATTGCGAGGTCACAACATGTAGTGAACCACAACGAAATTGGACCTCTGCATTTAACTCATGCAAACACCATGCAGCAGTGGGCAGCTATGAAAGCGCCCGGAGAGCAGTGACAGGGACGGTACCTTGCTCAAGGGTACCTCAGGGCAACCTACTGGTAAGGGGTTTGAACCCACAATCTTCTGATCCTGTGGCCGACTCCCTATTTAGGTGGTAATGAGTTTTTGAAGTACTCTAGATAATAATACCTGTTTTACTCCAGACATTTTAAAATCTAACATGGGGGAAAAAAGTGATCAGAGCCGTTAAAGCTGTATTTCTGGTATTCAGTCCTCTTTGTTTTGGCCATGAAAGTGAAATCTAGCCCTGCGGTGGAATCCTGACCTGTCCTGGGATGTTTCTCCACGCTGGGATAGGCTCAAACCTGGTAAGGATAAGGTCAGATGATGGATGGTAATCTAGAAGACCCAAACTGAACTAGAAATGTCAGTTCTGGGTGAAATGGAGACGTGTGTAAGGTTGATTGTTCAAGCCGAATGTTTCCTTTAGTATAAAATAACAAGCTTTTGTTAGTGCCGCGCTGACGGCCTGTTGTGAGGGTCAAACTGTGCATGATGGAAACACTGGGATGACTGTTATCGCTAGATGATCTGCCCACTACAGTGAGCCTATTAGGTTTATCTCCTAATCAAATAAGTCTCAATAAGCTTCTCTTGCTCTCATATGACTGAGAACATTTGACTTAAGGCATAAAGCACAGGAAATAAAGAGCTGGAGAAAAAACCTGGATTAATGTGGAATCTGTAACTGCTCAGTTTGGCCGGGTGACCGCAGATTGATGCCCGGTTGCCAGTTATGAACACATTCTGACCTCTGTGTAAATGGGCCCTTAGATTTGGACTGCAGATCTCCTCTGTTTGACATATCCCTCCATTTCCCTCATCTCTCTGCTTCACTCTTTCCTTGCATGCGGGTTTCTCTCTCCCTCTTTCTGTTCTTCTCTCCTTTTGGCCTTTGGCTGCACTGCAGAGATGATGAGGATTTAAAAAGCTGGTATTTCTCCTAAAACACATCTGGCATTCTCCTCACTCCCTCTTGCTCTCTCCCTTTTGCTCTCTCCCTCTCTCTCACTCTCTCTTGTGTGCTCTCTTTTTCTCTATCTGTCTCTCTGTCTCTCTCCCTTTTGCGCTCTCTATCTCCTTTTCTCTATTTGTCTATCTCTCTCTATCCATCTCTCTCTCTCTCTTTTTCTCTGTCTATCTCTCTCTGTCCCCCTCTCTCTCTCTCTCTCTCTCTCTCTCTCCTATAAACACACACACACACAAACATTCTCTTTAAACCACATCTGCTTACAGCAAGTTTGCATTGGAGTTCATGAGCTGATCGTGGGGATTGGAATTAATTTTTGTGTCGTGTGTGTGTGTGTGTGTGTGTGTGTGTGTGTGTGTGTGTTGGGGGAGGGGGTCATAACCTGTGGTCATTACATGGAAAGTTATTAGAGCTGGACAATAGGACAATATTATTATAATAATTGTAATATTGTGTCTAAACAATGGAGTGAGAAAGTGTCTCGGTTCTTTCGCTCTGTGAGAGGTGGGATTGGATCCAGTAACGCCACAGCCCTGGTAAGAATAAGAGACTGAGATGACAGATTACGTGCAATCATGTCACAGTATGTGTTTCTTAGCATTTGAAGTGAAAGTGAATTGTGAAACACGGCACAGCACTCAGTGAAACATAATGAAATACCCACACAGACAGGGCACCAGGGGGTACCCAGATCCAGTGCCCAGGGAGCAGTGTTGGGGATGGTACCTTGCTCAAGGGTACCTCAGGACAGCTTACCCAAGGTTTCCCAGGTTTACCAAGTATCTGATTCTGACATGGCCATTGTGGGAACTTTTGGTGGAGGACAGGAGTCAGCATGGGCACTCTGACTGGTTTGTAGTTACAAGGAACTGCACTTTGTGTTCTGGGATGTTTCTACCAGAGCCAGCATGAAGTTTTCAGCAGTTTGTGCTACAGTAGGTCTTCTGTGAGTTGGGATCACACAGGACAGCCTTTGCTCCAGAACAGTGAGCCTTGGGCGACCCATGGCCCTGTTGCAAATTAACCAGTTGATCTTCCTTGGAGCACTTTTGGTATGTGATGACCCCTGCGTAATGGGGTCATCCCTCCAGAAGTGCTGTATTGGAGATGCTCTGATCCAGTCATCCAGCCTCCACAATTTCTTGTCACTCAGCCTCAGATCCTAAAGCTCACCCACTTTTTCTTCTTTCAACACATCAGCCTCAAGAACAAACTGTTTACTTTGTGTCTACCCTGTCCCGCACCTCGCCAGCAGCCCCTATAACGGGATAATCAGTGTTATACACGTCACCTGTCCTGTAGTAGGTCTTGTAGGTTTTGGCTTATCAGAGTGCGTAAATCATGCAGTGCCTGGTATTTTACAGTCTTACTTCGAAATAAAATAATATTATTACATATTATATACCATCATTGTCAAAAAAGCATATCAAATTATTTTTATTATCATGAATATTATACTATTAATGAATGTTTTCTTTTCTGAATGCTTAAACTGTGTGAACCACTCATGATGAATGCACAAAAGTGGTCCAAAATGGTTTTGACCTGTGTGTGTGTGTGTGTGTGCGCAGTGGTCAGTCTGGCACAAGCCTAGGCTGAGCATTAGAGCACTCTTTTCACTTGCAGGCCGGTTCTTTCTTTCTGGCTGAATTAATGTTTCTCTAGAGGAGACTGACCTACTTTCCCTGTTTTATTTTCCGGTCTTGTTCGTTCCCTGGTGGGAGTGTGAAAGTACAACTCTGTGTGTATTAGGGGGTATTTGCATATTGTTTGAGTGTGCATTTTAAAGCATATTTTTATTGTGTGAGTGTGTGTGTGCGTGAGAGAGAGAAGGGGGTCTCTGTGGATCTTTAATCCACAGATAGCTCATTGTCTTGCAGATTTCTTTTTTTTTTGGTGTGTGTGTGTGTGTGTGTGTGTGTGTGTGTGTGTGTGTGTGTGTGTGCGCGTCTCCAGACAGCAGAATAAATGCTGCCTCAGAGTGATTTAGATGTTGTGTGAGCATTTCTCTCCCTTTTTCTTCCACCTGTGCACGAGGTTTATAAACTCCTTGCTCAGCAGTTCACTTTGATTACGGTTCTTTTGGAGATGATTCAGTGCTTAATGAAGACCCACTCTGACTCAGTCCGATTCTTTGATTCAGTTTCTATAGTGTTCTAGTGCAGTTTTTCCCAGAGTGTGTTGCGCCCATCTCTGTACAAGGCAGAAAACATCTTATTCTTTTTCTTTCGGCTGCTCCCATTTAAGGGTCACCACAGCAGACCATCCATTTCCTGTCCTCTGCTTCTTCCTCTTTTCACACCGACCTCCTGCATGTCCTCTCTCCCCACATCCATAAACCTCCTCTTTGTTCTCCTTCTTCTCCTCTTTCCTGGCAGCTCCACCTTCAGCATCCTTCTCCTGATACAAACCAACATATCTCTTTAGATAGCTTCTTTAGTTAGATTGTGGGTTCGACTGCCTCACCAGTAGGTTGCCCTGAGGTACCCTTGAGCAAGGTACCGTCCCCGTCACTGCTCCCCGAATGCTTTCAGTAGCTGCCCTCTGCTGCACGTGTGAGTGGGTGAAACGCAGCGGTTGAGTTTCGTTGTATTGTGCTGTGCTGCGTTTCACAATGATAAAGGTAGTCACTATCACTTTCACTTTATTTAAAGAGAATTATGTCATCCAATAAAACTGTTTGAAGTGGAGTTTTTTAAAATATTCATGGTCTTCCCAACAACTTAGGAGGCAGATTTCTGTGATTAGTTGCTGAATAAATAGAGTAAATACAGTCAAAGTGTGGACGCTGTTGAGAAACATCTGAGTCTTAAACTGTGTGCACTTGAGTCGAACATCAGTGCTGATTTTTGTGGGACTACTGGCTAGCAAGCCCGATTATTATTCAAATGTAGCTGCAACACACACTCTCACTCTCTATCTCTCTCTTTCTCTTTCTCTCTTTCTTTGGGTTTGTGCGTTTTAAAAGCCTGTGTCTTACTGGATATGGCAATGATTCCTTTCGGCTTTGGCTCAGATTGTTTTGGCTCAAATTTTATATTTATTACAGACAAAATAAAGATTCCTGGGGATGTAGCTCAGTGGTAGAATTCAGGTTTCACATTTTCAGTCCCCAGATCCCACGTTTGTCTACTCAGGATCAGTAAAGTTTTTTTTATCTTGTTTTTTCATTCTGACTTTCTGATTTTGAAGATTATATAAAAAAACAACACAATGTGTGTATTATTTACAGATGTGCATGATGTGCAAGAGCAGTGATGTGCACATGGGAATGAAATCTTGGTGAGGAACTGGACAAACAGGAGTTAGTACACACGTGGCTCTGTCCGAAGGGAGGGGTTGTGTCCAGGGTGTGAGGAATCCGTAATGATTTTTCCTGTTTCCTGATTCTTGAATAGTGCAATTCCTGGAGCATGTGCAGGAGAGTGATAAATAATTTTTTCCACTGTCCTTGCCGTTCACTGCAGTCTGTTCCTTCCCTGGACTGTAAACCATGATAGATGTTCCCTGCACAGATCTGATGACTGCAGAACTGGCTCAACTGTTCTTTTAGAAACAGGCACATTTTATTGAGTTGTGGCAGAAAAATATGGACATAATCTTTTTGATTATAATAATCAGTTGCAATCCGTTTGACATTCCAAGCACGGATGCTGATGACTGTCTGTCTCTCTCTCTCTCTCTCTCTCTCAGGGCCCCTATTTGTCTGCTATTTTAAATCAAATCATAGTGAACTGTGAACACAGATGGCCTCTTTATTAGTGGTCAGCTCTGCTTACAAATCAATGGACGTGTCTATACACACACACACACACACACACACACACACACACACACACACACAACCTGTGTGGATATACTGCCTCTGACTGGGCCACGTCTGCTTGGTAGTTTCCCCACATTGTGTGTTTTGTGCAAAAAGGGGCTTTCTCAACATTTGGGAGTTCCCCACACTGTAATCACTTTTTTGCATGAATAAATGTTTTATGTGATCAGTAACAAAAGTGGCAGTAAACCTAAAAATCTCACAGGTCCACGGGTTTCCTGTCAGAGTCCATGGGATTCTGTCAATCAGGACAGAATCGCTGTTTTATTGTATTTAGAGGTAGGTGTCATGATTGGTTGAAACCTGATTTCCATTATATGTGGTATTTGTGTTCATGTATAAAACATGAAAATGATGGGGGGATAATGGAGCTGCAGAAATTTGCATAACATTTAATAATTGCATGGCAAATAACATTAAACTGGCTGAATTGGAGATGCTAAATTGTCCCCCGTGTGTGAGTGTCTGGCCTGTGTGCCTCTGTGTTTAGTCCTGTGAGAGCTGGGACACCCGACTCCAGCACTGCCCAGGGCCCTGATCAGGACAAGTGGCTCAGAAAATGAGTGAATAAGAGAGTGTCTGGCGTGCTTCTAAGAAAAAATAAAATGAATGAAAGTTAAAAAGTCTATGTGCAATGGTAATGGACAGGTTGATGGTCAAGGTTAGAGAGGAGTTCCCGTGGACGATGATGTTTGCTGATATTGTGATCTGTGGCGAGAGTAGGGAGCAGCTTGAGGAGAACCTGGAGAGATGGAGATCTGCTCTAGAGAGGAGAGGAATGAAAGTGAGGAGGATAAAGACAGAATACATGAGTGAATGAAAGGGAGGAAAGTGGAGTGGTTAGGATGGAGGCAAAAGAGTGGCTGGAGTGATTTTGAGACAGCCGGGTACCGGCGAGAGGAAAAGGTTTACAGGATGGTAAAGAGACCAGCTATGTTGGAGACTGATGAAAGAGATTTTCATTGGGTGTGACAAAGATGGACAGGATTAGAAATTAGTATATTAGAGGGACAGATCAGGTTAGACGTTGTGGAGACAAAGTTAAAGAAGCAAGGCTGTGTTGGTTTGGACATGTGCAGAGGAGAGACGGGGAGTATATCAGGAGGAGGATGTTGAAGATGGAGCTGCCAGGAAAGAGGAGAAGAGGAAGACCAAAGAGGAGGTTTATGGCCGTGGTGAGAGAGGACATGCAGGTGGTCGGTTTGAAGGAGGAAGATGCAGAGGACCGGAAGAAATGAAGACAGTTGATCTGCTGTGGCGACCCCTAAACAGGAGCAGCCGAAAGACAAAGAAGAAAGTTAAAAAAGTCTGTGATCATCAAGATTTTTTTCAGCCATTGGCTTCATATGATGACTGACACAGGTCTGATGCTTGCTTATTTATCCATGTTTATTGNGCTGTGGCGACCCCTAAACAGGAGCAGCCGAAAGACAAAGAAGAAAGTTAAAAAAGTCTGTGATCATCAAGATTTTTTTCAGCCATTGGCTTCATATGATGACTGACACAGGTCTGATGCTTGCTTATTTATCCATGTTTATTGGTAGTAAAGCATCGTTACGGCATCGGCATCACATACGCGAGTCGATCTGCCGCTTTAAGAAGCAGAAGCTTCGATGAAAGAGGTTACAAGATGCTGAAGTTTGTTGAGCCAGGCCTGTTTTCAGGAAGAAGAACTCACTGCTGCTGTGCCATTAAATAAATTACATCCCCGAGTGACACTATAACATAACAATTCCCATTTTTGGCTTTGAGCTGTGAAGGTTTCTTTATTGCATGGTGTGACCGTTCCTTCCGCAGGAATAATGATACCAGGAACCTCTCTGGAGATGGAGTTCGTTTTAAACTAAATCAGCCCTTATGATCAATAACTCATGACATTCATCCCCCTGCTGTGTTCGAGCAACAAAATCAACTCATCTGGCAAGGCTTTACACTGGATGTTGGAACATTGCTGTGCACATTTGGTTGCATCCAACAAGTGCATTAGTGAGGTCAGGTACAGATCTTTGTTGATTATTACTGGATTACAAACTCCACCCCCACTCATCCTCTAGAGCATATATGTGTCAGACTCATGGTCCGTGGGCCACAACCAGCCCGCCGTATAATCGCATCTGGCCTGCGAGATCATTTTATATATCTTTTTTTTAAATGGCCCAGCGATATGAAGCGCAGATAACACAAACGACAAGTCCCATAATGCAGCGCAACAGATGCCTTAATGAATGATTGGCTCCGTGCCATTCTTCCCTAGTCAATTACATCAGATCAATCAAGCGCCTTTTGACGTATGCAATCCTAATTTCAAGTCAAAGCAAGCCCCTAATGATGGCCAAACAAATGGCATAAGAGCTAAGAAAATTACAAATTTGATGTATTATTTTAACATTTACTTAAAAGCACAATTTTTATTTATATTTTCAGATTTTTTTGCCGCATGTTCACATTTTGAATTTGCCTCCTTTGACAGGATATATTTACATGAAGAACAAAATATAGTAAGTTATTTTAAGTTTCATTTTATTTTAAAAGTATTTTAAAAGTATTTATTTTGGAATAATATCGTATCCTGTCTGTTTCGAGTCATATTTATGTTTAAGAAACGTTTCGTTTTAGTCTGTTTGTAACACTGGGGTGTTGTGGGTAGGACATATGCGCCGGGAGTCAAAAATACTTAGACACCAGGGTCACCGCGAAGCTAAGCCGTGTGAATGACTGACGCTCTGCTCTGCTCTGCTCTGCTCTGCTCTGAATCACTGGGGCTTATAAAGCCAGCCCCCAATAAAGCACACCTGTGCCCTCATGAGCCCAGGTGTGCTCAGTCAGAACAGAGCGCCGTCTCCCGTGACTCTGTTCAATGAATGTTTATCCTGTTCGGCCCGCGAACCTGAAGTGTGCTTTGAGTTTTGGCCCCCTGTGCGATTGAGTTTGACACCCATACATTTGACACCTACATTAAAGTTCCCTTTTTTTTTACTTCTTCTCGAGTCTAAAGAATGTGTTGGTTAAAAAAAGGCACTTTAATGTAGCTCGCTTCACTGATTAGACGATGGATGCTTTGAGAACCTTTCTAGGTATGTTTATTGTCAAAGATGCATCTTTGATTCAGATTTAAAGGCGCTATTTATTGTTTTATGGCAGATTTGTTCCACAGCCTTTGCTCTCTGTAGCCTGCGATTGGAATTGCACACTTAAACAGGGATTTCAGTACTTCTGTTTCATCCAGTGACCGAGATGGAAACACTTGAAGGAGGTTTGGGGTGAAATAGAGACGCAGATTTCCATACAGTGGTGCTGAATGGAACCAGGCATCCACACGACCATTTCCTCTCCAGACTGTGAACCTGCACATTTTCGGGTGTTTATACAGGTTTTATGGTAAAACAGTGAGAATGGATTCATTGTGTATGAATTTTAAATTGTGTTTTAAGCCAAATTGTCATAAAGCAGTTTCTAAGGCAGTGTTTTCGTAAACTTTTTATCTAATAACCTCACCGAGGGAGCTTTTAGAGGCAGACGTCTGGTTCCATTCATCATCACTGTGAGCAAGACTTGGGAAGTCTCTCTGGAACTGAAGATTTCACACCAAACACACTCTGAAGGACTTTTTAACGTTTTAAATGCACCGGAATCATTGCATTTTCTCCTTTGAAAAGCGATGCATTGAATGTAATGATTGAAATGTGTTTTATTTATGCAAGTGAAAGAAATAAAATGTTCAAATCAAGTTCATAAAAAGCTCAGAATGATCAGGGACTGGGATTGTTAAAAAGAAAAAGCACCTCTCATCCATTTTCAATGGGTAGAACAAAGGACATTAAAGCATTTTTTTTACCGTCCAGACTGTTCAGGATTAAAACGTACGGGTTCAGTGCGGCTTGACCAACACTCGTCAAAAACTCTAAAGGGCACGGATTAAAATTCAGAAATTTTCAATCAGAGCTCATATCCAATCTCTAGCTTTTGTTTGCACTCTGACTGTCCCTGTAATTTACTCGATATACTCATGTCCAAAGATGGACAGGATAAGAAATGAGTATATTAGAGGGACAGTTCAGGTTGGACGTTTTTGGAGACAAAGTTAAAGAAGCGAGACTGCGTTGGTTTAGACACGTCCAGAGTAAAGACGAGGAGAATTTTGGGAGAATGATGCTGAGGATGGAGCTGCCAGGCAAGCGGAGAAGAGGAAGGACAAAGAGGTTAATGGATGTGGTAAGAGAGGACATGCATGGGATTGGTAGAAAAGAGGAAGGCGTAGAGGGCTGGAAGAAATGAAAGTGGATGATCAACTGTGGTGACCCCTGATTGGTGCAACCAAAAGAGAAGAAAAGACAAATTTCTGGCCCCTGTGCTTCAGTGTTCCCACTGCAATGCAGTAGGGGGGCATTAATGGGCTTTTCACTTGGACCATGTGCTTTGGGATTGGAGGACCTCCAGGAACACTGGAAACCTGTTTTAAATGACAGGATAAAAAATGGTTTTCATTTCGGGTTGATGTCAGATGTATGCAATAACAGCTTAAGAAGCAAAATAAACAAACACACACACACACACACACACACACACACACACACACCGTTGTATTAGCATGGAGGGGTAGAATGAGGTTGCTGTGCTCTGGGCCCTCAGGGTCTCAGTGTAATCACTCTGAACAGATGTGCATCAGCCAAACACAATCACTGTTTAAACATTTCATTTTACCAGCCCTTCTGACACGGTGTGTATCTGTGTGTGTGTGTGCGAGAGTGAGTGAGTGAAGGAGGGACTGAGCTAAATCTCTCTTCCATGAATCATGTTATTTCATTAAAAGGATGTTTTTACATATTTACAAATGAGCCCATCAATATTGAGCATTATTTTTGTTAACCCATGCAGACAGATAGAAAGGAAAGGAAGAAGGGGTGATTGGGGATGGAGTAGATGGACTGAAAAAGATGTAATTGGAACAATATATTACATAAGGTGTAGTAACATATCAAACTGCTGTAATAGGTGTAATTGTGAAGCGTTGCGGTTAGGTAGTGTGAGGCAGGAAGGTATGACTGGTGTAATAAGGTGTAAGAGCTTTAGTAATGTTTCGTGGGTTTTATAAGATGCATCAGGGTGGTGAAGTGTAGTAGGTTTGAGAATATAGCAGTGGAAGGTATATTGGTGTATAAAGGTGGCAGCATTGAGGTGTGTTGTGCAGGCTTAATTTAAAGGCGCAATATTCAGGTGCGATATTAAGGTGGAACGTGCATTATAAAGGTGTAATTGATGTAAAAATCAAGTGTAATATTCATGTTTAATATTTAGGTGTATTCAATGCTGTATAAGTGTGTCACAGATGCAATATTGGGGGTAATATTCAGGTGTAATATTAAAGTGTGATATTTTCACTATTAAGATGTGATATTCTGGTGAAATTGGTGCATTATAAAGGTGGAAGAGATGTGATATTAAGGTGAAATATTTAGGTGTTGTAGGACTAAAAAGGTGAAAAAGTGTAATAGTAATTATTCTGATTTAATATTCAGGGGTAATAGGTGCAGTATAGAGGTGTAACAGATGTGATATTAAGGTGTAACAGAAGGGATATTAAGGAGTAATACTGAGGTGTGGTAGGTGCAGTATAGAGGCGTATTAGTTGGAGGAGAAGGAGCGAAGGCTGAATGTTGGGGCAGAGGTGATGGTTTGTTTGCCGTGGGAGCGAGAGACAGCAGAGCTTCTGCTGAATTATTAAAGTCATTCTGCTGCTTAATAAACTCAGTCCTGAGGTTTAGTCCTTGTGGAAGCTGCCAGGACTCTAGCAGTGCTGTGTGTGTGTGTGTGTGTGTGTGTGTGTGTGTGTGTTTACATGTATGTTCCTATGGAGACAGGAGCTATGATATGTTCTTGCCCACTATTTCTCTGTTCATTATCTCTTAGCAGGGGAGTGGAAGGCAAAGTCATCATTTTCCTATCTGCACGCACGCACGCACGCACGCACGCACGCACGCACGCACACACACACACACACACACACACACACACACACACACACACACACACAGCTCACGGCCCTTTTCTATTAAGGCAGTAGTTTGGCAAAAAGTCTCATTTACACCGCCCCCCCCATCCATTCCAAATGTAGTTCATCACCCAAGACATGTTCTGGGTCTGAGTTTCTCTTTAGTTCAGTGCTGGTGATACGACGCCAGCGTAGCCCATGAAGCTCTAATGTGTTATAATCAGATGATTGTGTCTGTGTGTGTGTTTATACACGGGTGTGTTGTCTCTAGATACCTGTTTTTGTAAAACTGACAAACTTGAAGTGCATTTCACTGAATTCAGTTCAAATAAATACTGTGCAGTGATTTTTCTCATTTGACCTCAAGCTTAAAATCTTATAGTTATAAAGTTATTTTTCTAATCCAGGTATCAATTCATCTAATTCCAGTTACTGTATTTTTGTTTTTTGGTAGCATCAGCGAAAATCCCACATTGGTGTATCACTAAATTGCTCCATCAGAAATGGAGCTGTATATGAACCGAGTGTCTTCTTTTTTCCAAGGTGTGGCTTGAGCTGCACTGTCACTTTGTAATGTTTTATAGACCCTTAATCACAGTAGGTTCTGCCTACTCGAAAGCGGCAGCAGACTATCGTCAATTTTGCGCCAGGAAATGAGCTCCGATCAGTATGTGCATTTGGAGAGGCCTGGTGATACATTAGCACGGCTGAAAACTGTGGCAGCCACCCTGAAACCTGACTCTTGGTCATTCTTTCGTTCGTGTTTATGGGTAACAGTGAGTCATACAGTGTCAGAAACCACATGAGCAGGTCTGTTAGAGATTACTGAACACCTCCTCATGGAGGAGAGTGTAATGATTTAGGCCTGATGCTAATTAGAGGGAGCCACGTTTCCATTTCTTGTTCGCCGCTTACTGATTCCTAGTTTTCAGGTGACATCACACCTTTAAGGGACCGCCCACCTGGAGGGTGAAACAGCTTCCTTCTGCTGCCCTCCACTTCTTATCAGCAGTTTCATTTCACCAAAATCCTGGATAACTGATGTATAATTGGATATGATGCTGAACTTCTACAGAATTCCAAACAAAGATCTGAGGTGGAGACAGTGGGATTATGACACTCTGGGGAGGGAATGAACTCGTCATCAAAGATAGACTCCAGTATTTCAATCATTGTATTTTTACTCGTATCTTTCCGGCACGGGACAGACGGACAGACACAAACCACACACTACTATACTATACACTCTACATTACTGGGTCCATGTCCAGTTCTTGCACAGTGGTGCAGAATGGGACACAGCCAAAGCTACATTAACATGTAACTAAAGAAAAAGCTGAAATATGCTAAAAGTTCTTGATGGTTTAGGATGGTTATCTAGTTAAAGGGATGGTTCAGAGCTGATATTTGGAAAGAGGATCATCTGAAAATGTGATTTCAATGAACATGAGTGACATGGAGAGGCTATAGAACTGAACATGCACATGACAGCCAGAGAGAGAGAAACAAAGAGGAGAGAGGAAGGGAATGAGCAGGAATGTGAGTAGAGGGGTGCAGGACAGAGAAAGAAAAGAAGAGAGGGAGAATGAGAGAGGCAGAGAGGAAAAAAAGAGAGGTAATGGTAGAGTCACATTCCTGTCAGCCACTGAGATGCCATACTGTGTGTGTGTGTGTGTGTGTGTGTGTGTGTGTGTAAGATGTGATTAAAGGCGGTAGAGTTTTGATTTATAATGCATGAGCGCTGCTGTGATCGTTAAACTCGTTTGTATTATTTAATATCTGCCGTTTCTCACGTCCTTCACCCACTGCCTGTCTTTCACCCCTCATCTCTTTGACAATGGTTTCTATGGCAACAAGGGTCAACCAGGGTCGGCACCTTTTCAGAGAGCAGCTGGGAGGGGGAGGGGCCAAGGGGTGTGGGTTGACCTGTGTGTGTGTGTGTGTGTGTGTGTGTGTGTGGCTGTGTATTCCCAATGAGGTCACAGAGGCTGTCCATTCTGGGAGAATCCCCTTGCCTTTATACCCAGTACTGCAAAAAAATCTTGAGCCTCTCGTCTAAATCATGTCTTTAGATTTTGTAAGGAAATGAGACAAAACGTGTGGTGATTTATTTCAACATGTATAAACACACATGTAAATCCAGTCTGAGCACACAGAGAGAGTTTAATTCTTACCAGCTTTAGAGTCAATATTTGGTTTGACCACCGTTATTCTTCAGCACAGCCGCAGCTCTCTTAGCCAAGCTTTCTTATCGCTTCTTTAAGTTGTCTTCAGGAGCAGTTCTCCAGCCTTCTTGAAGGATGTCCCAAGGTGCTCATTGGACATCACTGCCTTTTGTTCTCCATTCTCTGTGGAGATGATCCCACTGCTTCTGAAACTGCTCAGGTACAGAGACTGGACTGAAAATGAGAGACAACAACACTGTCCTTCAGGAAGATCTGGAGAACTGTCCCTCAACAACACATTAAACATACATCAAACAAGAATGTCTGACTTTTTGGAAGCAAAATATGAAGAAGCAAGGGATGGCTCAAGAATTTAACGTTTCTAGACATTAATATGACCCAAATATTCTTACGGAAATAACACTGCTACTAACTCAGTTAATACAATACTATTAAAACCCTTCTCTCTCTCTCTCTCTCTCTCTCTCTCTCTCTCTGCAGGGTTGTTAAGGAAGAGATATCAGATGACAACGCCAAATTGCCATGTTTCAACGGCCGTGTAGTTTCATGGGTGAGTGAGTGTTCTTCCCCTGACTCAACACACATTCCCCCACCTGTACAGCCCAAACCCGTCTGTTCGATTAGTAAATTAAAGCCTTTCTCAGTGTGTCTTCAGTGGCCAATCTGTTTCACCGCTCTGCAGCGCTTAAACCCCTCTGAGCCTTGTGTTTTAGACTCCTCGTTTCACTAAATATGGTTATTTAGTGTTTTATTTTATGGTTATTTGGTTAAATATGGTTATTTAGTGTTATTTTACATCTGAGTGATAAGATGAGGATGCATTCTGATATCATAAGCTTTAAAATCTCGTCTCGTTTTCTGAGCCGTTTGTGCTAATTAGGGTCACAGAGTTGGGCTGGAGTCTATCCCAGCTCACAGGGCAAAAAACAGAGAAACACCCTGGACAGGTATCCAGTCCAATGCAGGACAGGCACACAAACACACTCACCAGACACTCTCACACCTAGGGGACAATTTATCACCATTCCGCCTGACGTCCATGTCTTTGGACGGTGGAAGGAAACCGGAGCTCCCAGAGGAAGCATACAAAGATACAGGGAGAACATGTGCACTACACACAGAGAGGACCTAGACCGTCCCATCTGGACCTTCTCGCTGCGAGGCAACAGCGCTCCCCCTGCACCACCGTGCTGCCCAAACTGTAAAATGTCCATTACATTGTCAAACTTTAAAAATTCATACTGGCATAAAACCACTCCACAGTTTATACCATCAGCGTACACATCCATAGTTGTAGATTTGTACTGGAATTAAATCACAATGCAGTTAATATGGTAAGACTGTAATGAATTAGACTGGATTAAAATCACTCCACATTTCTTTTTGTCAGGCTGTAAAATATACAGAATTCTTTTTGGCTCAGAATAAACAGATTATTTATCGTCAAATATTTAACATACTTTCAGTTGTAGGCCAAACAACCTTATTGGTTCATTGTTTGGAATATATAGTTAATCCCAGGCTTTACAGATAAACTAATCCGGGTCCAACAGGGGTCCAGTTGACCTTCCATTCCCAAAACACTGCTGTTAGAAACACTTTACCAGCCGTTCACACTCCAGCTCTGTGACAGCGCCCTGTCAAACTGGACCATAAAACACACTTTTTATCACCTCGCTCCAGACATGATGATAGAGCATAACTGAGTTGGGTGGGTGTGTGTGTGTGTGTGTGTGTGTGTGTGTGTGTTGCTTTGACTGTGCTTTTGTGAATCTTGTGCTGAGATTAAATCAACTGCAAGTGTTTATCAATTACAAAACAGCTGCTGCTCATTTCTGCCCCACTGTTAACATACAGGACATGTGAAGATGGACACATACAGCAGCTGTGTGTGTGTGTGTGTGTGTGTGTGTGTGTTTGGGTTTTTGATCTGTTTTACCTTTTGTTACTTTTACAAATATTAGTATTAGCTGGAATGTGTGTATTAGTGTGTGTGTGTGTGTGTGTGTGTGTGTGTGTGTGTGTGTGTGTGTGTGTGTGTTGATTGAGTGTGTGGAGTGCTATTGGATGAGAGGGTAGGGCCATCTGAGTTTGAAAGGGGGTAGGGCTTACGTTATGGACACACCCATCCAATTCGAGAGGGATGGGGCTTGTGTCATGGACATGCTCATCAAAGATTAAGAAGGGGTGGCCTTATGCTATAGATACACCTGTTAGAGTAGAGTTTGGGAGGGGCTGGGCTTATGACATAGACAGACCCATCATAGTAGTAACGTTTGGAAGGGGGCAGGGTTTATTAAGTCACATTTACATTTGCAGCGGTGGCCTAGTGGTTAGGGCGTTGGCCACATGATTGGAGGATCGGGGGTTCGAACCCCTTCCCAATGGGTTGCCCTGAGGTACCCTTGAGCAAGGTGCCGTCCCCGTCACTGCTCCCCGGGCGCTTTCAATAGCTGCCCACTGCTGCACGCTGTTTGAGTGTGCATGGGTTAAATGCAGAGGTCCAATTTCGTTGTGGTTCACTGTCTGCTGTGCTTTGACCTCGCAATGACCAGGGTTGTCACTTTCACTTTTTCACTTTTCATAAGCCCCGCCCACTTCCAAACGTTACTACATTTACATTTACACTTACAGCATTTAGCAGACGCTCTTATCCAGAGCGACTTACATGTCCTAATTACAGGGACAGTCCCCCTGGAGCAACTCAGGGTTAAGTGTCTTGCTCAGGAACCCAGTGGTGGGACCTCTTGATCCAGAGGTCCATAGGAAAGGCCTACCACTAGACCACCACCACCACCACCTTACTACTATGATGGGTCTGTCTATGTCATAAGCCCAGCCCCCTCCCAAACTCTACTCTAACAGGTGTATCCTGAGCAAGGTGCCGCCCCCGTCACGCTCCTCCCTGTGATGGGCTGGCGACCTGTCCAGGGTGTGTCCCCCGTCCTTCGCCCTGTGTGAGCTGGGATGGACTCCAGCACTCCCCCGCGACCCCGCTTGGGACAAGCGGCAGAAAATGACTGACTGACTGACTGACTGACTGATTTACATTTACAGCATTTAGCAGACACGACTTCCAATTCCTGATTACAGGGACAGTCCCCTGGAGCAACTCAGGGTTGAGGGTTTTGTGCTAGAGGTAGATTTGGACCTGTGACCTCTTACTCCATAGGACTGTAGGCAAGTATCCTACCAGTAGACCACCACCACCCAATGGACACACCCAGTGTTTACGACTACCGAATATATTGTCTGCTTCCGCATTGCTCTGCTCTTGGCCTTCCTGAAGCCCAGTGTTTGCAGAAATGTGATCCTTCAGGCAAAATATTCCACCTGTAAAATTTACTAACCAGATTTATTGGCCAAGGAATTAGTTATGTGGAATCCCTAGTAGAAAATACATTGAATATAGATAATATAGCAATAAAGCAATAAAGATGTGATGATAAGTTCTATGGGAAGCAACAAAACAGGAGGCACATATTCATGTGTGTGACCGTGCAAATAACATTATCACATCATGTCTGTGTGGTAGCGCAAACAGCACGCGCGTTCAATTTATTGCAATTTATTTATTATTTAAATGCAGTGTTGGTTTTCTGTCAGTATTGCGTAACCCTGAAAAGTATATGTGAGCGTGTGTGTATTCTTATTCTGTCTTTGCCTTATAAAATGTGTTTCTGTTTGTATCCCTGTGTGTGTGTGTGTGTGTGTGTGTGTGTGTGTGTGTGTGTGTGTGTGTGTGTGTGTGTGTGTGTGTGTGTGTGCGTGTGCGTGTACCACTCTGGGATAATTCATTACTCATATCTCTGGCTGTGCTGTGTGCAGTAATAGAGAGAGCAGAGAGGATGCTTTGAAGAAGAGCCCAGCCCTCTCACTTCTCTTACACACACACACACACACACACACACACACTATGGCCAGGGAGTGACTCATCCCTGCATATATAGATGTAGAGGCATTGCTGTCTTTATTTTTCCCCTCTAAAGTCGTCTCTCACTGGCTATGGTCCTGAAAACTATCGGAGAATATCCAGAACGCTTATTCAATCCCATAATGCACTTCTGTGGGCAGTGTTTGATCCGCGTACCCCAGCGAATGTAGACAACATAATGCACTGTGACAGAATATATTGTGACAGAATGTGACCACTCTCCCCGAGTGATGAGACGCATGAAATATAACGGTACAACACTGGTTACGTCAAGCATTCATTCTGTTCCCATTAATACTGTCCTGTATAGTGCAGAATAATAAGTGGACATTTCTGTTCCCTTAAATAGTGTCCTATGCAGTGCTCCAATGTGTGGAATAGTGTTTGGGGGCCACTTCTGTTCCCTATTGCAGTGTTCCTATAATATGCTGCCTATAATAATGTTCTAATGCTATAGTGTAGGGAACAGTAGGGCACAGTGATTAAGGACCATTTCTATCCCTAAAGACCATCCTATCCATTTCTGGTTGAATATAATACTGTCCTAAACAGGGCGGGATGGTGGTTAGTGGACACTTCTGTTCTCCACAATAGTTTTTTAGTGCACAGAACAGTGATTAGGGACCATTTCTGTTCTCTGTAATGGTCATCTAGTGCTCCAGTGTAGGGAATAGTGATTAGGGGGCAACACATGATCTTGTTTGTTATTGCTCTTCAGTGAGTACTGATTAGGGACCCTTTAGATATAGATACCTATTATTGATTATATACAGTGCTGCAGTTTAGAAAATAATGATCAGGGACCATTTCTGTTCCCGAAAGTAGTGTTCTGGTATTCTAGGGTATGGAATAATGAGAGTACATGTCCTTTCCCAATACCAGTGTTCTAGATGGTGCATTAATGTAGGGAACAGTGGTTAGGGATCCTTTCCCTGCACCTTCAAGGCAGTAAGTGCAAAGACATAGACGCAGTTAGAAATTCCATCGGCTTGTGATTTCTACACAGGGAGCATTACACCCTTGGCGCTCCCATTCTCTCTCTTCTAAACACACACATGCCTTTCTCTTCTTTTTTTGGCCAAGAGACACACAGGAAGAATGCATTCATTCAGGCGCACACACACACTCACACACACACACACACCCACTCAGAGCCTACGTTGCCAGATTCCCCTCTCTTTAATCCCCGGTTCTGTGGAGAAACAGAAGGTGCGCTCTTTATCGCCGCTTTCCTCCCCACTGCCTTCAGATGTGCTTTTCCAGCATGTTAACAGCGGAGGCCGGAGCCTGGGGTTCAGGGAAATATGTGTGTCCTCCACTTCACATTCATACCAGCCACTTTCCCATGCAGCCCTGGGCCTGTGGAAGCCTTCAGTGAAGGCGGGTCTTGGCACCAGCTTTGCTTCACAACAGTCTTTGCTGTTGCAGCTCAGACCAGCGAGATTAAGAGCACCCTCTTGTGGAGCCTGCACTTATTTTAGTGATTTTTGACAATGCATGTCTGATTTCCAACATTCGAGCAGTTTATTTGTCACCTGCGCAGGTGGATATGAACCCTGAATTGAGATTTCAAAACAGGAACAGAGGAGAAAAACATTATAAAAGGCCCAAATCTAGCCATAACATTATAACAAAGCACTAATCACTAACAACACTAATTGAATGAAAAACAAGACAAGGTTAGGGAGTTGGCCACAGGCTCGGAAGATTGTGGGTTCAAACCCCTTTACCAGAAGGTTCCCCTGAGGTACCTTTGAGCAAGGTACCGTCCTCGTCACTGCTTCCTGGGCGCTTTCATAGCTGCCCCCTGTTGCAGGGTGTTTGCATGGAGGTCCAATTTTGTTTGGCCTCGCAATGACGAGAATAGTCACTTTCGCTTTTCACTTGCACATATGTATTCAAGCAGGATCATCACTATCCAAGCCAGTATCTAGTTTTTATATACATGGTGCTTGTACATGATTGGTCAGGGCTTGGAATTTGCATGAAGTATATGATAATATGGCCCAAACTAATCTGAAGTGTCATTTGGACCTTATGTGGATAACTTCATAAATGAATAATGGTTCTTATCCAGAGTAAAAGCAAAGCAAATTGCTCAGTGCGCCAATCAGTGCTCATTAGCCAACGTTCTTCCACCCAGAGTGTGCCCTTTAAAAATGTTCTAGTGTTCCAGTGTAGGAAACTGTGATAGGGGTACATCTCTGTAGCCTATGAGAGTTCTTAATAGTGAGTAGGTACCATCTCTGTTGCCTGTGATTGTGTAGTGCTCTTACGTATGGAATATTTATAAGGAACCAAAAGATTTTCCCCAATTTTCTCAAGTTCAGGTCCATCTGCTATCTTGGACTCAACCAATCACACAACATGACCAACACAGGTAGGGTGAAGGCTTGCACCAGCGTGTGGAGCACCTTTTTAAACTTCCCCTAAAGCAGCTTTCCTGGACACCTTAGCTAACAGACAGTGATGCAGAGAAAGAGAGGACCATCCTTCCCACTCAGAGAGACCGAGGCCAGTTCCGCTCTCCGGACGTCTGTGGAATGTAACTCCCAGTTTCGTGATAATGGACCTAACGCCTCGACCACTGGGGATCCTGAAAAAGCCGATGCATGTTTGGTTTGTGCAGCTGGAACAGCGTGAAGCTTTACTGAAACCACAACAGGGCAGGTGAAGCATATACAGCTCTGCTGTTTGCATAAGTCAGTTGCGTATGAATGGAAAAAAGTTTTATGGCCTGAGCTGAGCCTTGCCTTTGTGTTGGAGAGAACAGCAACCTCTCACACGTCCTGCTGATTGGATTAGCTAACTGGAGTCACAGGGTGAGCAAAAAACAGTCCCGAAATATCTGCACGTAACGAGAAGATTGAATCAGAGAGACGGGCAGGGTGCTGGGCATTGTGGGCTGGCGTGTGTGAGCGGATGTGTGTGTATAAATGAGCCTCTTGTCCCTCTGGAGTAAACCCTCAATGCTTTCTTTCTCACCGGCCTCTTACGGAGACACAATAATCGTCCTCATTGCTCACTTTATTACATTCGGATTCATTTATTTCTGCCCTGAACACTTCTGTCCTGTGTGTATGTGTGTGTGTGTGTGTGTGTGTGTGTGTGCGCGTGTGCATGAGGTTCCTGTGGATCCTTAAAAAGTATTTTTGATTTATTCATTTAATAATTAGGCCTTTGGTGGTATTAAAATATTCATTTAAGTCTTAAATATGCTAAGAAATGGAAGATGTGGTTTAATTAATCATTTAATTAATCTTTTATTGATCTGAAATAATTGTTAACATCTATTTTTTTTATTTGTCTAATATGTTGTGATGTGGTTGAAACCCACAAAATTGAGCTCAGTATCATCCCTTCGTCTATAATTTCACTGGTCCCGAATCAGTTGTTTATTTCTGATGCAGCTTTAATTCTATATATGAAACTATTTAATCACTATGTGCCTCTGTCTGCTTATCTCCTACTGTTCATTTCTCTCTGTCCATCTCCATCCCTCCTTCTATCTCTCTCTTTCTCTCCATCACTCTTCTCCTCTCCCTCTCGTTCCCATTTTTCTTCTCCATCCCTTCATCTGTCTCTTCCATGATTGTTTCATTTTATCTCTTTTGCTCTCTCCCATTCCCCCCTCTCGCTCCTGTAGTTGGTTTCAGCAGATGGCTCCCATGGTTCAGATGGAGGTTCAGGATGTGGCGCTGAAAGTCAAGCAGAGCTGCCTCCACCCTTGGAGCGGACGGGCGGTATCGGGGACTCGAGACCACCATCATTTCAGTAAGTCGCCCCTCCTGAATGTGTGTGTGATGCACATACTCTGAGATACCTCAGACACTCAGTCAGGTCTCTCAAACACACACTCTCAGAGCCCTCAAACACACTGTCAGGACCCTCACACACTCTCAGACCCCTCGGACCCCTCAAACACACTGTCAGATGTCTTATAGACAATCTCAGATACCTTACACACTCTCAGACACCTCACACACTTAGTCAGACCTCATACACTCACTCTCAGAATCCTCACACACTCTCAGACCCCTCATACACACTGTCGCACATCTTACACACACTCTCAGCACCCTCAGACACACTGTCAGACATCTTACACACACTCTCAGCATCTCACACCAGGTCAGACCTCTCAAGACCCTCACACACTCTCAGGACCTTCACACACTCAAGACAGTGTAAGACCCCTCATGCAATCTGTCAAACCTCTTACACACATTCTCAGACCTGCACACACTGTCACTGCCACTCAAACACACTGTCAGATGTCTTACTGGCACACATGACATGAGACTCACATCAGTATGTTCATAAAAAAGAACATTTGTTCTCCTTGAAAAAGAGCAAATATGCAGTATACACACACACACACACACACACACACACCGGGTCATTACCCTCTTATCCCAAAGGCTCAGACTGCCTCTGATCACGCTCGTCCCTTCCTGAGTTGGGGGTCAATACCTGTAACGGAAATTGGCCTGGTCACTCAGAGTGTGTTTTACTAAAGTGTGTAACTGTTGAAAAAACCTCAGGACCAGTCACCTGCGAATCTAATCAACCCCCAGCTCATCAAACACTCTCAGGCTCATCAATATGGATCGATATTTTACTGGACAGCCTCAATTAACCTGAGTCTTCAGGGTTTTTTGTGGTTGTGTGTGGTGCTGTGTGTGATGCATAATCATGATAATGAGTCCCATGCAAAAAAATGGAGAGATATGACATTATAATAGTTCCCTGTATATACAGCGCAGACATGGGCATTACAGTATACTGTTTAAAATGTCAATATATAACAATCCAATATCAATTCAATATCAATCGTATTAAAAAAGTAGCTTTTTTTTCAATATGTCATTTTGCCTAAATGTAAGCATTAAACAAGCACAATATTTTTTGTATAAATGGCTTGTAAGCAGGCATTGATTTAGATTTGAGCATTGAGTATTTGGTCTTTAGCATCTCTCTTAAAAATGGTTTTGAAATGGTTTGTAGGATGTCGAGTTCTAGATAAAAGATTCTGTTGTTAGGGAGCCTGTAAGCCTGTTTAAGCTACTTCTCACACATCTCTTTCAGAAAAACGGCTTCTTTAGGGAATCAAGATTTTTTTTTTGTTTGTTTGTTTGTTTGTTTGTTTGTTCACTGCTCCAAAGGCTTAGGGACCTAAATTTGTCATATCAGACTTGAATATCGGGGAACAGTGGTGGTTGTTGCTAGTGTTGGTTCTTATTGATTGAATCTAGAACAGGAAATGTGTTGATGCTTGGTTATTTTTAGTTAACAGGTAAAGTTCTGAACATTGTTTGTCAAAAAATGGACAGAGCCAGTCGGAGCCTGATCATCAGAGAGTTGGATCGATATGTGGGCCACTTCAGATGAGTGCGGTTTTGAAAGGTTTCTGTTTGTGATTGTTCTTGTATCCAGAGACTCCCCTCCCTGTCCTGCCAGCTGCAGGAATTTGGTTTTGGAATTTGAGCATCTGTATTCCCACAGGTTTAGATTTACCCACAGTCTGCCTGCTGCCCACGGCCTTTATCTTTGTGTGAGCATATGTGCCTGTGTATGTTGTTTGTCCTACTGGCGTTTCCTGTGTGTGTGTGTGTGTGTGTGTGTGTGTGTGTGTGTGTGTTTCCTGCTCTGTCTCTAGCTGCTGGCCCCCTGCGTGTGCGGCTTAATTATTAAATCAGTGAAAATGTAGCTGGGAGCAGTTTGGAAAAAATACAGCAATTTATGAGTGCCCTCTGCTGGCAAAAGGGCCTGGAACCTGCTGCTGGGACACACACACACACACACACACACACACACACACACACACACACAGCTTCTTGTATATTGCTACAGGCCTTCTCAAGCTTGGCTGACATTAAAAATCCTGACGTTCGATAACAGCTTTTGACATTTAGACAGCAGGGGTCCTCTCAAAAGGCAAAAGCCTGGGCATGAGCTGATTTGTGTGTGTGTGTGTGTGTGCGTGTGTGCGTGCGTGCGTGCGTGCGTTTAAACCTGCAGAATTTCTGTCTCTCTTTTCCTCTCACTCTCATAAAAAATCTCTACATAAAACATCACCAAACTATGCATACAAGGTGTTTCTAATTAGAAACCTTGTATCTCCACTCACTGGTCACTTTATTAGAAACACCCACCTTATACTTCCATTTAATGGCCACTTTATTAGAAACAGCACATAGTTTCACGATGTAGGTGTTAAATTACACGCTGCATCCCATCTTCGTCCCATTCTTCAGGACCTGATTTTACTGGAAGGGAGGACTTTTCTGAGCCCAGCATTGACACTGACCTGTGTGTGTGTGTGTGTGTGTGTGTGTGTGTGTGTGTGTATGGAGCATCGGTCTTTCTGAGGTTTTGACAAGGGTGGTCCATTACCCAAAAAACATCCACAAAAGAGTGTGTTTGTCGAAACTATAGAGACTGTTCTACCACCCATCTGATCAACAGCGTTTTCATCAGGAACCGCCCAGTGATGAATGAGGCAGAGGGGGGCCGATACGCTGTGCTGCAACATGCAGCCTGTGACTGCACACCTGTATAGTGCTCAGAAAATGTCAGAAAGTGAAGCAAACTTGCACCAACGACAGTGTTTCATCAAACTGAATCTGTTGCTAGGTTACAAATTTAATCTGATCTGTTTTCCACATCCCTTTGCAGTGCCAATGCAGCCGGCAGTCAGGACAACCTGGATAACGACACGGAAGCGGAGGGGGGGCCATCAGCACGGAGAGACAGAGAGAGAGAGAGGGAGCGAGAGAGAGATCGAGAAAGACCTCGAAGGAAAGACGCCCATGAGCACGGTGAGGCGCACGCCTTCTCTTAGAGTCGCTCACATTAAAGGTCATCTGTGTGTTCAAACTGTTCAAACTGTTGTAGACTTGTAGAGTTTTGTGTCCACCACCGTTTTCCATTTGTAACGGACGGAAGCTTGGTCCGACTCATGTTCCCAATCCCTGATGTGTTAAGGACGTCCATTAGGCCAAATGCTTGGATTAAATTCTGTTTAGACCTACAGCACTGTCCAAATGTTTTAGGCAGGTGTGAAAAAATGCTGTAAATGAAGAACGCTTTCAGAAATGGAAGTGTTGATCATTTATTTTCATCAATCAACAAAATGCAGTGAATGAACAAAAGAGAATCTAAAT
Organism: Hepsetus odoe; assembly: GCA_017165825.1. NCBI lineage: Eukaryota > Metazoa > Chordata > Actinopteri > Characiformes > Hepsetidae > Hepsetus > Hepsetus odoe. The sequence goes on from CM029375.1 coordinate 26,334,654, forward strand.
CAGATCAATATTTGGTGTGACCACCCTTTGCCTTCAAAACAGCATCAGTTCTTCTAGGTACACTTGCACACAGTTTTTGAAGGAACTCGGCTGGTCGGTTGTTCCAAACATGACTGTGTTTCTCCTCCGTGTGACATTGATGATCATCAGTACCTGTTTGGTAAAACTGGTTGATCATACACCGACTATAATCCTACGGGGCAGTGGTGGCCTAGTGGTTAGGGAGTTGCCCCACATCGGAAGATTGTGGGTTCGATTCCCTCAAAAGTAGGTTGCCCTGAGGTACCCCTGAGCAAGGTACCGTCCCCGTCACTGCTCCCCGGGCGCTTTCAATAGCTGCCCACTGCTGCACGGTGTTTGTGTGCATGGGTTCCAATTTCGTTGTGGTTCATGTGGTGTACCAGTGCTGTGACACTCATGGCCAGGCAAGGTTGTCACTTTCACTTTCAAAATCCTGACTTTGTGCAAGTGTACCTAGAAGAACTATTCTTGTTTTTGAAGGCAAGGTGGTCACACAGTATTGATCTGATTTAGATTTCTCTTTTGTTCGCTCACTTTGCATTTTGTAAATTGATCAAAATAAACAGTCATTATTTATATTTCAGAAAGCATTATTTGTTCACAGCTTTTTTCACACCTGCCTAAAACTGTATTTTCTGTTTCCAGCTGAACTGCAACCTGTACTTTTATTTGATTGTATTCACTTTTCCTCCCACCTGACTGAAAGTTTCTGTGTGTGTGTGCAGGTGGAAGGTTGAATGGTCACTCTCGGCTAGAGCGTAGACCTGAGGTCGCAGGCTATGAGAGCTCGTCCACCTTAATGAGCAGTGAACTGGACACGACCAGCTTTTTTGATTCGGAGGAGGACGACTCCGCCAGCCGGTGAGAAATAAAGATTGACACGGAAGGAGTGGACATGCAGATGCATGCATCACAGACTGTTAACTATAATAATAATAATAATAATAATAATATTTTTGCTATTGTTGATGCTCATAATGATTTTCATTAGTCATAATAATAATATAGAAATTGTGGCCAGCAAGTAGAATTTATGTTAATAAAAATAAATAAACACATAAAAATAAATAAAATAATGATACTATTGATGATGATAATAATAATAATAATAATAATAATAATAATAGTATTTGTTATTATTAGTATTAAAGTTTTGTTATTGTTTATGGTCATAAGGATTTTTATTAGTCTTCATAATAATATAAAATTTTGAGCATGGCCAGGCAGTGGGATTTATATGATTAGAAACAAATAAATACATTATTCTTAATAATAATAAAAATAATAATAATAGTTATCATCTTCATTGTTGTCATCATCATTATTGGAAGAATAACTAAACAGAGAAAATGCTGAAAACCTGATTATTCATTTTACTGAGAAATTAGATTCTCCCTCATGTTCAGACTTGATCACTTTTTCTGATGATTATCTCAGAGGGGACAGAATGTCAGGTCCGTGCTTCCAGCCTGTTAAAATGTAGAATCTGGAGCTTAAACATTGGTTGAGTTTGGTCCACTTTATTATAAAACCATAACATGTCTCATCATAGTCCGCCCAACCTTCTCAAATCACATGCTCTGGAAAACGTGCACAAAGAAGTGCTCTCCTTTTGTTTGAACACAGCAAACCCATGAAAAGGGTTGGCCAGAAAGTATCACATGACTTTTTAAGGGACTAATCAGAGCTGAGGATAGTGTATACACTCTCTGGAGAGTGTATGCCATTCAGGCTGCATCCTCAATGGCTCACTATTGGGTGAGCAGTGCACTACTTATGAGCTGAAGTGATTACTTCATGATCTAGTGCACTTTGTGGAATGATTTGAGATTCAGCCCTAGAGTGTGTTAGATGATGGACATGTTGTCACTGCAGCTTCAGCAGCTCCGAGCAAACCGCGTCGTCAAAGGCTCATGAGGGGCGATCATCGCCGTCGGCGGCAGAGCCCAAAGCACCAGCGGATGGAAGGTGAGACGGAGCACCTTTTCGCACCTGCAGCTACTCAGTGTTTGTGAGTCTCTTTAAATGTGTCCTCATCATTTCTCTCCTCTCTCTCCCCTGTTCTTTCTCTCAATCCCTCTATGGTTTTCCTTCTCTTTCTCGTTCTGTCCTCCTCCAGTCGTCCTCCTTCAGCAGTATAACTGACTCCACCATGTCTCTGAACATCATCACTGTCACTTTAAACATGGGTAAGTATACTCACGTGTGTATCTGTGTGTTTTAAAAAAAAGTGAAAGTGACTACCCTTGTCATTGCGAGGTCACGGCTGTAGCACACATGAACCTGAAGTGGACCTCTGCATTTTACTCGCACTCACCGTCCAGCAGCTATTGAAAGCACCCAGGGTGCAGTGACTGGGACGGTACCTTGCTCGAGGGTTTTATCAGGGTGGCCCTATTGGAAGGGTTTGAACCCGATCCCCTCCGATCATGCGGCTAACGCCCTAACCGCTAGGCCACCGCTGCCCCACGGTTTATAAGCACGGTTTATAGGCGTGAATTACATTATAATGTTGTGTTCAAATAAAAAAGTGAGAACTCCGAGCTTGGAATTCCCTCGTTTTCCAAAACACATGGGAGAGTCGCCTTAAAGAGGCCTCCAATCAGTCACAGCAGTAAAGCACAGACTGCTGAAGTGAGCGTTGATGATCTTGTTACAGTGGCTCCTGTCAAGGGGTGGATAAATTAGGCAGCAAATGAGACAGCATGTGTTAGAAGCAGGAAAAATGGGCAACAGTAAAAATGTGAGGCACAAGCTCTGATGACTAGATGAATGGGTGGCGGTGTCCAGTGGTGGGTACTTGCTTATGGACCTGTGGCTCAAGAGGTCCCAGGTTTGAATCCCACCAATCAGTGATGCGGACAGTACCTTGTTGAAGGGTACCTCAGGGCAGTCTGCTGGCCCGGGATTCAAACCCATAACCTTCTGATCTCTCTCTCTCTCTCTCTCTCTCTCTCTCTCTCTCTCTCTATATATATATATATATATATATATATATATATATATATATATATATATATATATATATATATATATATACATACACACAGATTTAGTGTAGTGTGTGAACAGTTGTTTATGATCTGTAAGCTGGTCAGAAGAACACAGCTTCCAGGTTTCTCCTTAATGCCTCCTGTCACTGCATGTTATTTAAATTTATTCTAATAATGTTTTTTTTTATAAATAAATAGCTGCCACGTTGCTCAGCTAAAGACTAGTTTTAAACCTTTTTCTCAGGTTGATTTTTGCATAGTCCTTTGTATTGTGTATTTCACTGGATGGCCTTATTTTTTTTAATAGTAATATCCATCAACTTGTCTTCTGCTCTTCTCCCCCTTGGACCTCCTCTTCCTCATCCATTCACATCCTTCTCATGTCCTGCACCCCACCCCTCCTGCAGAGAAGTATAACTTTCTGGGCATCAGTATTGTGGGTCAAAGCAACGAGAGAGGAGATGGAGGGATCTATATCGGCTCCATCATGAAGGGCGGTGCGGTGGCGGCCGATGGGCGTATCGAACCTGGAGACATGCTGCTCCAGGTGTGTGTTTTTGTGCAGAATGCCTGTGCATGTGTGCATATGAGTGTGTCTGAGCGTGCAATAAGTGCACTTCACTGCAGTGAATTTTGTTTGAAAATGAGCCACAACGAAATTCAACCTCTGCTTTTCATGCATACACAAACCCGGGAGGCAGTGATGGGAACGGTACCATGCTCAAGGGTAGCTCAGGGCAACCTACTGGTCTGGGATTCGAACCCACAACTTTACGATGCCGCCGCTGCCCCATAAGCATTTATAAGCATTTCAGTAATGACTTATAGTTTCTTTATGCTCTTTTATTATGTGCTTATTAATGTATTAATTCAGATGATCATAGGTTGGATTTTAAAAACTTGTTTAATTTGTGTAGTGCTCTTTAATGTTTTAAGTGCAGGTTGTGTGGGACTTTCTCGTCCTTGGCGGTACCGGGGTCATGTTTTAATCCTAAATGATCTTCCGTTGTGTTTTAGGTGAACGACATTAACTTTGAGAACATGAGCAATGATGATGCTGTGAGAGTGCTGAGAGAAATTGTGCACAAGCCGGGGTGAGTACGACTGTAAGATGGGATTTTCCTTTTCAGTGGTATAAGGTCCAAGCTGACTGATGAGATGGATTTGTGTTCACAGTCCAATCACGCTGACTGTGGCCAAGTGTTGGGACCCAAACCCGCGCAGCTGCTTCACCCTGCCCCGGAGTGAGTGTCCACTGAATGTGTGATTCACCTGTTTTAAAGCAATAGTTTGGTTAAAACAGTAGTTGATCAGAATACTTTTAGAGCACAAAATCCAAAAAATCTGAACAGAATCTGCCTGAAAACACAGACCTGTACTCCCGTGTGATGAGTCAGGCCTCCATTTTGCACAGTGCTAATTGGTGGTGGAGAAACGTTCTTTTTTCTTGCTCCTGTGCAAAAAAAAGCTTTGGACCCCAGACATGCTCTGAATGATCAACTACTTTATGGTGAAAATGGCTTGTTTATTTAATTGGTTCTTTACATGAACACTCGGCTTTATGTTTAGGTGTTCTTTGGTCTAAGGATCCTGAATTATTAATTCTCATTTTGTCATTTTTATTTGAATTCTTTGCTAGAATGTGTTGATAGTTAATCTTGAATGCTATTGGATTCTTAGACGCAGGCTCTAGAATCAGATTAACCCATAATTGATTCCCATTTCCCTCAGGATCAATAAATTTCTCTAGTTCTGATATAAATGTCCCAGACCTCTGCCTCAGATTACCTGATTTCAACCTCAGGGTCTTTCCTGTTGGTCTGTTGGTTTCAAAGCACTTTTCTGTTGGACATTTGGATTAACTGATCAGGCTAATGAAGAAACTTTAAATAAAGCTCCTGTTCTTCGTTCAGGTGAACCGATCCGTCCAATAGACCCAGCTGCTTGGGTGTCTCACACTGCGGCGATGACGGGGGCGTACCCTGTGTACGGTATGAGCCCTTCCATGAGCACCATCACCTCCACCAGCTCCTCCATCACCAGCTCCATTCCAGAGACAGAACGTAAGTGTCTACCCTTCCACTTCACTCCACCCCACCACGCCCGCTTCCTGTCCGTCCGTTCAGGCTGCCATCAGCTGCCAGTCCACCGCTTACTGTGTGTTTAATCCATGTTAATCCCTTAACAACTGATTCCCACCACCGGTCTCCAACCTGCTAGGCTAAATGATGCAGCAGCACCACCGGGAGCAGGATGGTTTATGATTTTTAGCATTTTTCAAAATGCAAAACCCAATGATAATGAATAGCTGACTGTCAAGCAATTCAAAACAAATCATCATAAATTAAATAGGTTCATCAGAATGGATTTATCACTATTCTGTAACCAAATTTTTGTTCTCATGAATATAATGTTCACATGGCACAGCACACATCGAAATTCATCCTCTGCTTTTAACACATACACACCGTACATCAGGTCACAGCTATTTAAAGCTGTCCAGGGAGCAGTGATGGGGACGGCACCTTGTTCAAGGGTACTTCAGGGCAACCAACTGGTCTGGGATTCGAACCTATGACCTTCTTATCCTGGGGCCTAGTCCCTAAACACTAGGCCACCGTTGGTCTAGAGCAGGGGTGTCGAACTCCAGACTGGACTGGACTGGAGTTCGACACCCCTGGACTAGAGGCACTTGCCTATGGACCAAGAGCTTGCAGGTTTAAATCCCACCTCCTGCCTTACTGCCATTGTGTCCCTAAGACCCTTAAACCCGAGTGGCTCCAGACTGTCCCTGTAGGAACTGGAAGTCACTCTGGATAAGAGTGTCTGCTAAATGCTGTAAATGTTGCCTTCATAGATTTAAGATTCTTATTAATCTGGAAGATCTTGAAGGCAACAAAGTTTTCCACTTTACTGTTGCTTTCGTTAGTTTGCTGCTCATTCATGCATCTACAAATCTCCCTCAAGCCCAACATAGTTCAACGAAGATGCTGGAGTTAGTTCCTTAGATGTTATCATATCAAGATGGGGCTAAAAATAAAAACTCAAATCCCTCTAAAACCCTGGAGCAACTCAGGGTTAAGGTTCTTACTCAGGAACCCAATGGTGGTAGTGCTCAAGGTGGGATTTGAACCTTCAACCTCTTGATCCATAGGTCCGTAGGCAATTATCCTACCACCTAGACCACCACCACAACAGAGATGTTTGGATTTAAATAGGTCCATTCTGAGGACCACAAATTACTTTTGTGCTGATTTCACTAAACATCTCTCGCAATCTGTTGCTAAGTGTTAAAAAATACCTGTTCCTTCATTCCTCCCTACATAACCCCGTCCACATGCCTGCTTCCCTCTTTACTCTCAGTGCTCTTAACTTTAACAGGGTTCGAGGAGTTTCACCTATCCATTCACAGCGAAATGGCAACTGTTGCCAAAGCAATGGCTTCCCCGGAGTCAGGGCTGGAGGTGCGGGACAGGATGTGGCTGAAGATCACAATCCCCAACGCCTTCATAGGTAAAATACAATATATGCTGACTGCTACTGCTGCTTCGGGTATGCCTAAAAAAATTAAGAACCTGTCATTTCATGTGTCCAACACTGTAAAATACTTAATAAAAATAATAACATCTATGACTTGTCATTTTAGATTAACAAGCTTTTTTGTAACATACAGAACTCGTGAAGAAAGAGGCTTCATCTGCCCCTCATTTCTTCATATTTTGTAAGAAAACGAGACAGGTTCAATGATTAATGCAACTTTTGTAAACATACAAAACATACAATGCAACTTTTGTAAAAATCCAGTCTAAACACAAAGAGAGTTTAATTCTAACCAGCTTTAAATTCAATATTCGGTAGGACCACCATTATTTATTATAGCTGAGCTTTCTTTTCATTTCTTTAAGTCGTCTTCAGGAGCAGTTCTCCGGGCTTCTTGAAGGATGTCTCAAAGCTCTTCTATGGACTTTGTTGCCTCTTGTTCTCCAATCTCTGTGGAGATGATCTCACACAGCTTCTGTCTCTGGAACTACTCGGGTACAGGGACTGTGCTGAAAACGAGAGACAAAAACTTTGTCCTTCAGGAATTCTGGAGAACTGTTCCTCAACTACACGTTAAAAAGACAAGGAAGTCTGACTCTTTGGAAGCAAAATATGAAGAAATAAGTGGCTCAGGACTGTTGCACAAGCTTGTATGTTTCTGAATGAAAGGATCAACTGGTGCTTTTATTAAATCCTATATGGGTGTTTGCCTTACAGCGTGTGTTTCCTCCAGGAGCTCGAATTTCCATCCACCTTACAAAGACCACGTCAGGTGGATTGGAGATGATAAATTGCCCATAGGGGTGTGTGTGTGTGTGTGTGTGTGTGTGTGTGTGTGTGTGTGTGTGTGTGTGTGTGTGTGTGTGTGTGTGTGTGTCTGCCTGCTCCGCGACGGACTGACGACCTGTCCAGGGTGTTTCCTTTTCTTTTGCTCTGTGAGAGTTGGGAAAGGCTCCAGCACCCATCCAGTGACTCTAATTAGGACAAGCAGGTATGAAAATGAGCATGTGAAAAAATATTGGTGTCTCTTTGTGTATTTCCAGGTTCAGATGTAGTGGACTGGCTCTTTCATCATGTCGAAGGTTTCACGGACCGGCGAGAAGCCCGCAAGTACGCAAGCAACTTACTGAAAGCCGGCTACATCCGCCATACTGTCAACAAAATTACTTTCTCTGAGCAGTGCTACTATATCTTTGGAGACATCTGTGGAAGTGAGTGTTCTTTGTTTTTTGTTGTTTTTTTTTTAATCATTGTTTTCCCTTTTTTGCATGAACATCTCCTTTTCCCACTATTTTTAATATGATTTTTTATTTTTCATTATTTCAGGGATAACTTTATTTTCCCATTGTATTCCCCACTCAGACATGGCTAATCTCACCCTGCATGACCATGACGGTTCTAGTGGGGCATCTGACCAGGACACACTGGCCCCCCTGCCTCACCCTGGGGCGGCCCCATGGCCCCTTGCCTTCCCCTACCAGTACCCCATCCCTCACCCCTACAACCCCCAGCCATTGCACGAGCCCCCCTACAACTACACGGCCGGCGGTGGCAGCGCTGGAAGTCCGCACAGTGAAGGTAAGAATAGTGATGTTGGGCTAAGCAGAACCCAAAGTAACCCCTTAAACGTATATAATATATATATATACAGCACTGTGCAAAAGTTTTAGGCAGGTGTGAAAAAATACTGTAAACAAAGAACGCTTTCAGAAATATAAATAATGATTGTTTATTTTGATCAATTTACAAAATGCAAAGTGAGCGAACAAAAGAAAAATCTAAATCAGATCAATATCTGGTTTCTACCTTTTGCCTTCAAACCAGCATCAGTTCTTCTAGGTACTCTTGCACACAGTCAGGGATTCTGTAGGATTATAGTCGGTGTCTGATCAACCAGTTTTACCAAACAGGTACTGGTGATCATCAATGTCACACGGAGGTTGAAACACAGCCATGTTTGGAACGACCGACCGGCCGAGTTCCTTCAAACACTGTGTGCAAGTGTACCTAGAAGAACTGATGCTGTTTTGAAGGCAAAGGGTGGTCACACCAAATACTGATCTGATTTAGATTCTCTTTTGTTCATTCACTGCATTTTGTTGATTGATGAAAATAAATGATCAACACTTCCATTTCTGAAAGCGTTCTGTTTACAGCACTTTTTCACACCTGCCTAAAACTTTTGCACAGTACTGTATAGATATATACATATATATAGCTGCCCCCTGCTGCACGGTGTTTGAGTGCATGGGTTAAATGCAGAGGTCCAATTTCATTGTGGTTCATGGTGTGCTGTGCTGTGACCTCGCAATGACACGAATAGTCACTTTCACTTTCGTATGAGAAAGGCCGAGGGCCAAAAATGAGTTTGAATATTGGGCCAAATATTGGGCAAAAATGAATGCTTGTTACATGCAATTACATTTCAATAAAATTGTATATAATTTAAGAATTTGTGTAGGCTAAGCATGAGCTTGGCTAAAGCAGATGAAGGGAGTGTGGGCCAAAAATGGGCCATCAAACTGGGAACCCATGAACACTCTGTGTTGCCACTGAGGCAGATGAAGATTCATTTTTTAGTTATTTTGACCTCTTTTAAGTTCTTTAAGCCTCCTTTCTGTCCCTCTCCTCTCTCCTCCTGTTTCCTCACTCTCAGGTAGCCGCAGCAGTGGTTCGAACCGCAGTGGCACTAAGGCCGTCGGTCTGGAGACCAAGTCCGGCGGCAGCGGAAGTGAATCGGAGAAAAGAGAGAAGGCCCCCAGCGAGCGTTCAGCTGCACCTCCCAGTGAGCACAGTGTCCGCAGCACACACAGCATCCGCAGCATCCAATCACATGGCCAAAGCGTGGCATACGGACCTCCGGGTCTGCCCCCACAGCCTCCTCCTGTAGCAGCTGCACCTGGATCACCCCCAGGTCGGGATTTGGCCTCAGTGCCCCCAGAACTCACAGCCTCGCGCCAGTCCTTCCGGATGGCCATGGGCAACCCCAGCGAATTCTTTGTGGATGTCATGTGACGTGCAGTCGGTGGACCCTGACTGTTGACTGTGACACTAGAGAGCTGAAGAGCAGAAGAGAGAGAATTCCAGAGCGACCTTCGTGACCTTCACGTTATCCCTCCCGTGTCCTGTGGCTTGTACTTTCTTCAGTGAAGAATACTCTGCTAGATGGAGCACTCATCCCACAGAAAATCCCTCAGAGGCTCCCCTTTAAGGTTCCTCTGCAGAGATCGAGGGATGGGGGTCAGAGCGGGTGAAAGCTTTCTGTTCGTGTCCCATTTTTTTTTTACGTACTTTTCCTGCATTTACAAGCTTTTTCCTTTCTGCAGTTCGTTCATAACCTCGGTCAAAATCCCCTTTTCTGTCAAAGTCGAACAAGAACAACAAACGGGGAGAGGGAGAATGGAGGGAGGTGTCCTCTCTCACTATGACTTGTCTTTTGTTTTGAAAAGATGAAATAATTTCATAATGATTTAAGGTGAAGGCAAATGATATCATTGCTGTTTTATATTTCTCTTTTTTTCTTTTGTCAGTTATCATGGTGAGTGAGAAAGAAGGAGGGGGCTGTAAATCTTTTTTCCAAATGAATATTGGAATAAAATAATAAATATTCATAAAAAACACAAAAATATCTTAATTTTTCATCTTAAAATTATCTTTAAAAAACACATTAATGCAGAAATGGCTAGAATACCCTGGGCCTTCTAAGGGTTAAAGGATGGAGATGGGGCAGCGATGGTCTAGTGTTTAAGGACTAGACCCCAGGAACAGAAGGGTTCAAATCCCAGACCAGTAGGTTGCCCTGAAGAACACTTTAGCAAGGTACCGTCCCTATCACTGCTCCCCGGGCACGTTAAATAGCTGCCCCCTGCAGCACGGTGTGTATGGGTGATGTAATGTGATGTATGGGTGTAATGATGATAAATTGGTTTTTAGTTGCCCTACTTAATGACAACATTAATGAAATTTCATGCAACAGAAGTGATATCCGGCTTATGCAGAAGTATTGAATATTTCTATGAACAAATCAGGAAGAATATCACCCATCGCCTCTTTCTCACTCGTCCAGGCCACCCACTACTTACGTCTTCCTCTTGTTTTATCAATAACATTAACATCCTGTATTTTTGCAGCCTAATGTTTCTTGGTATTTCTGTAAACTCATTATTTTTCCAAAAATACATTTATCATGAGTTTTTATTAGAAACCGATACTGTTCAGTATCAAATGGTTCAATCTAATAATCGCTGTACACTGTTTTATGCCAAAACAAATTGTTTTTATTTATAAACATAGTTTTATTGCCTAAACATTGAGTCCTTCGATTATTTTTCACCATGTCTCTTTTCATATCTGATTTAAAAAAACTACCTTTCACTGGGGAAGTGGTGGTCTAGTGTTTAGGTCCCAGGATCAGAAGATGGTGGGTTCAAATCCCAAACCAGTAGGTTGCCCTGAGGTTCCCTTGAGCAAGGTACCGTTCCCATCATTGCTCCCCGGGTGCTTAAAATAGCTGCCCCCTGCTGCACGCATGTATGGTTGAAATGCAGATGTTGCATTTCATTGTGCGTTGTTTCACAAAGACAAATAGTCACTTTCACTTCATCTTATCACAGCGAGACATATAGAAGTCTCAAATGCATCTCCATTTGCCAGATGTGATCATGACTAAAGGAAGGGTACAAATAAACAAACAGACTGTGGACCAGACAGTCCTCTTGGTTTGAGGGACATATTCGCATTCACTCGACAGGTAAGTCATAATTTTCCTACAACGAGAAGCTGATGGACTAATCAGATCACATATGTCTTTGTACCCTGTAATGTTTACATCTCCTTCATTGGAAAACAGCCTCAGCCCATTATACCTCCTCCACCAAACTTTAATATTACCACTATATGTTCTCAGTAGCGTTGTCTTAGCATCTGCCAAATCCAGATTTAAAGCTTGGCCCATCTTCACTGTTCATCAGCTGACACTGAGCATTGCAAATAGTGATCTTAAGCTTGTGTGCAGCTGCTCAACCATGGAAACCTTATGTTACGAAGCTCCTGATGTCCACATATCAGCGGATGTTTTAGAGCCTGTTTGTTGGGGATGATGAAACAGGGCGTTGGCCTTTTTTATGCTCCATGTGCTTCAGCGCTCAGTGGCCAAAGTTAACTGTAAACTCGTCCACAATGTGTGAGATCACAGCAACTCAAAGCCGAGCCGTCAGGTTCTGTGCAAGTAGAGCTTGGTGTACATAATCACATTTCAGCACAGAGAAATTTCACTGATTTTGCGGCAAAGTCATCTAGAGTTTAGGGACTGGGCCCCAGGATCAGGAGGCCGTGGGTTTGAATCCTGGACCAGGAGGTTGCCCTGAGGTTCCCCTGAGCAAGGTACCGGTTGTGTTTTACTGTGTGCAGTGTTTCACAATGACAGATCGCTTTCACTTAAGGCATAACCTGTGTGTACCTTAAACGAGTTTTAACGAATGGGGAAATATACATATGTGTTTCTTTATAAATCAGCTATTTAAAATAAATTAGATTTTGATCAAATTAAAGGCCAGAAATTTAGACTGCAGCTAAAAATATAACCTCAATAAAATATGGTTTAATTAAGTTCCCTATTTAAAAAGACTGAAGACATGCCCTTGAAAGTAGAGCGACAATGTCTAACCCTAACTCTGAAAAGTCCTTTTTCCCTGTATTTTTTGCCTGCTGTATCATTAATTTTACAAAATATTCCAATTTCTAATTTCACAATGCCAGCTGGAGCAATGTTGACTGACCAGAATGACCAGTAGCACCAGTGTCCCTGCAGATAAATAAGGCTAGTCTTTAACTTTTCTGCCCTTTAGGGATGGGAATCTCTGCATCTCTCAGATTGATGTCACAAAAATGGGATTAAAAATAATTATTTCTGGATTTGTATAGCCTGCACATTTTTAACAGTAGTTTGGTGTGTTTGATATGAAATGTGATCAATGCACATCCTCATTACATCATGGTAGGGCTGCACAACACACTTTCTGATCATTGTTATCAGCAGGCTGGAATATTCAAATGAGCCTGTGCTTTTGACAAGGCGACCAATCGCAGCCGTTTTGGTGGATTATTGGATTCATATAATCCAATTAATTGGAATCACTTCGTCTCTGATTTGCCAGGGGCCCATATTCCCCTCCTTTTTGTGATTTTGAAGAAGTTTATGTGGGGTTTTCTACCAAAAATGTCATTAATTACTCATGAACTTTTTTTCTTTTTTGATATCGCAAAAATATGACTGGCAGTTCTTTTGAGCTCGTGGTGCAGCGCCTCACAAGTGCGAAGGTCCTGAGTTCGATTCTCAGGCGGGACAGTCCGAATCCTTGCTGTGTGGAGTGGACATGTTCTCCCCATGTCTGTGTATTTCCTCCAGGAGCTCCAGTCTCCTCCTACTGTCCAAAGACCTTCACGTCAAGTGGACCGGATAATAACTGCCCCCCTAGGTGTGAGTGTTTGTCTTTGTGTCTGCCCTCTGATGGTCCAGGGTGTCCCCACCTTTCGCCCTGTGAGAGCTGGGATAGACTCTAGCGACCACAATTAGGACAAGCAGCCCAGAAAATGAGCGAGTGAGAGAGAGTTTAGACCATATGGATGAGGGGGATTGACATACAATATTATTTGGTTGGGGATTTGGATCCTTTGATATATTGAGAGGTGCTGCAATATTTATATTTGTCCGGTATTGTCCATACTTTTTCAGATTTTCAACATGTATAAGATGTCACCCATACCGTAGTTTGATTTTGTGACATTTTGTGATGTTTCAAATTTTCCAAACATTTACAATATTTACATACTTAATTTCCCAATAGAATGTCAGTCTTTTGGGCCCTTTAATAGTTTAAAAGGCACCACTATGGGAATATATCAGAAAAAAATGCAATTTCTGATATTTTGACTGTATTGTGCAGCCCTAAACTACATTCAACATTTATTTTGAAGCAAAAAAACTAAAATATTAAGTATTATATTGTTTACAACAAAGCCTGGGGTGATTTTTTGAATCATGCTGTATTTATTCATAAAAGTATAAAGAATTTTTCAACATCAGGAGCTTTTGCATCGATAAATATCGCAAGAAATTATCGCGATATTTCGTGATTCATTTCTTTGACCGCCCCTAAAGCCCACCGTCTTTTTCTGAGGGGTTTGAAAGAGGCACGCGGTTGCCAGATTGGGCGGTTTTGATCTGGCAACCCGGCGCGGGGAGCGGTCGGACATCTTGATGACTCGGTGAGGATGAGCTGAGAGAGCGCAGGGTGACCGGACATCTCTGCCTCTAAAGCAGCCAAAAAATCACACCAGGGGCTCCCGGTCGGGCTTGTGTGAGCAGCCGTCGGTGAGTGTGAGCGCATTTTTCAGCTGTTAAAATAAATTTCTGCGATTAAATCCCCGAATTGATGTCGGGAAAGAGGCGGCGAGTTTAGCGTTAGCTTTAGCTTAACCGCGACAAAGCTAGAGGCGCTAACGTCAATATTACAGCGAAATTGAACACGGCGATATATTATTTCACACAAAACCACGTACGAATTTATTCAAATGTTGGTTAAAAATCCATTTTAATGGCAAAACCTAGAATGTGATGTAGCATGCTAGTTGCTAGCCTAGCATTCCTTATCTTAGCATCGGCGTTTTTATCCCAGTTCAGACGGCCCAAAATGAATTAATTGAATGCTTTTCTCATCTTTAGCTGAATATAATCCTTAAATAATTAAAAAACTGTCATTTTTCATTGATTTGAAATGATAGTTTTGGATAGTTAGCCTCTCAATTCCCCGAACGCACACTTTTGAGCTCATTTTTAAGCTCAGTTCAGTTTTCTTGGGACCAGCGCGAGGTTTAATGTGAACAGGATGGTTGGGGAAACTGTTTTGAACCGGAAAATGGTGTTAAATGTGTGTGACATGGCTGGGAAAATGTCCTAACCACACACCGCCGGAGCGCCGCAGTGCCGCTGGTCGACATGTTGGCTGATGCATTCAATAAAACAGGGTCAATAAAAGAGATTTTCCACATAAACTCGTATTTTATCACTTCGTTTTCCACAACAGTCCGTTTTCAGGTCATGTTCTCTTTCCTCCGATTGTAACCTGACCCAATATCCCCCTGCATTAAGATTAACACACTTCTTGTATCCTGATTTCATAATTTCACATGCTGTGATCATCAATTCTGAGCCATGTTTCAGTATCAACAGCAGTAGATTCATAAAATAAAAATTGCAGAACTGTTTAACATTAATGATTCATTTGCCTTCGTATGCCCTAACTGTAGTTTTACACCACATTATACTCCATGGTGCAGTTCTGCTCATATTGCTCACAATATATTGTGCAATTGTGTTTTATGAACATGTGTGTGTGTATATATATATATATCTCTCTCAATCCATTTCTTATATTACATATTTTTAAAAAAACATTTTTAGCTGTTGTAACACGTTCTGGCGTGGGATAGGTTGCAGCATCCAATATATTTAACGGATCCTTTTCATGTAAACCTTTACTTCTTTAAATTGTAACGTGAGCTAAAATACAGTAGGATTGTAGCCATCTTTTATCATTTTGTTCAAATCCAGTGCTTACCCATGTTTCAGAATAGGTGTAGATTTATCAAACCCAGACGTTTCCCTTCACATTTACTGTTTCTAATATTGTTCATTTGATCTGGCTGTTGATTCATCCGCCTTCCTACGCACAAGACGATTATTTTACACCACACTTTTATCTTACTCGGTTTATTTTCAGATCGACCCGTGTTTCCTTAGATTGTAAAGCAACCTAATATAATGTTATATGAATTACACTATAATCTGTTTTTACGATGTCGTTGAAATCCAATGAGACGGTTTGTGTGAATAAATGATCGTGTTACAAGATACAGAGCTGTGGATTTATTTATTTTTTAATATCTAAGCATTGTTAACTGAGCTTTCTGTTAATAGATTATTTAGACCATTTTCTAGACGTCTTATTTTTACAATTGTCTTTTGTTAACGTAAAGCATTTTGAGCTTCATCTGAATGTTTGAGAAGTGATGTTAAAGGATAGTTTATAGATCACATTTTCAGGTAATATTCCACTTCCTTCGATTGTAACACAATCTCATCCTGTATTAAGATTAGCACTCACCTGCTTTTTATAATTTGATTAAAACCCCATGTGACACCTTTGGTGAAAGCAGCAAATGCTTGTTCATGTTTCAGGATCAATACCTCTAGCTTTAAATTACCTTCTTACATGAGTTTTTACATTTGGGTGGCTAGTATTGTGAATGTGGTCTGCCTTCATGTTGGTGTCACAAGCAGATGGACGTAGGTGACACCTGAATGCGGTGGCCGAGCGCACTGCAGTGTCCGTTTTTACACTGCCAAGCTTACCTGAGATACTATGAAATGTGCAAGAAACAGGCTGGGTGAAAGGCCTTGGTTTCAAGATTCAAGCAGTTTGTCACGTACACAGTTATATAAATGCAACCTGCAGTGAAACGTATCCCACAATGTCTCTGGGACTGTACAAAGACTTTAAATGATAAATTATTAAAATATTCTTTATAAAGCAGAAGTGTGGACAGGACATGAGAGAATTATTGTATAATGCATTTCATATATTTCAATGTTATATACATGTAGAATACATTTAGATAAACTATAAAGTTAAAATATAATAAAAAAAAAAAGTGAGAAAAAACAAATGAGAGAACCCCGGTGCTGTTGGCTGCAATCGAAGGGTTGCCAGTTTAGCATTGAGGACTGGCAGGAATGGGCAACAGGGGGTGGATGGATGAACAATGTTTTCACACTTCCGTAACTGAAGTGCCCTTTGGCGTGACGTTTAACCCCATAACTGCCCCTGGGTGCAGGCATTATAGCACACTGCTCCTGCTGTGTGTGTGTGTGTGTGTGTGTCTTTTCACACTGTGTGTATAAGATGGGTTAAATGCAGAAGACTGTTTTACTTGCTTACTGTTGACTTACTGTAATCTGCTTTTCTGATTTTAAAACCCAGTAGGACACTGTGTTTGCAAGCCCAGGATTTTACTTTAAGGACACTGGCAGACACTCAATTTTAATAATTTTTTATGCCTTTTTACTGGCCATTGACATTTTGCATCTAGAGTGTGTGTGAGTGTGTCCTTGTTAGTTTGTCTCTTCTCAAGAGCATTAACGTTACCAGGTGTATTTTTAGGTCCTCCTAAAAGGAGAGGATTAGCAAGGGGCTCATTGGATGAGCTTTCGCCTTCCTTCCTCATCCCATGTTTGGGTGGAAAAGCAGAATATTAAAAGGGAGAACTTAAAAATGAAGCAATAACTTAACATTAGTTTAACTGAACTCTGGTGAGCCCACTGCCTGCTGTGGTGCTAAATATGAAATGCTACACGGCACAATTAGTTTGGTTTTGTAACAGAAGCAATGCGGTTAGCTCTTAATGACGCATTTCTCTTCAAGTAGAAATTTGTTTAAAGCATTGAATGCTTTCATTTCAACCCCTTTGAGCAAAACCTGATGCTGAAAACCAGGCTCTAAATTATCTACGATGTGTGACCACTTGAACTGTATTTGTTGTTGGTGTTAAAGGTCACATGAACACAAATACCATGTGGCATTGGTGGAGTAGTCTAGCGTCTACTTTCCTGATCATTCACTTTAAATAATTTGATGCATGATTTTACATTTGCATGAAATTTACTACAAACTAGCCAGATTTTCCCTTTCAGTAATGTTCTCCCTCCTTATGGTTGAGACTGATCTAAAGCTGACATGTCAGCAGTATAAATCTTAATAAACAGTTTACCCTAATGCTGTTGGTATTTTGGAAGATATATCCTAGTCACCATATTTTCCCTAAATTAATGAAATTCTGTTCAGAATTTAACTTCTTTAATTTTGTTTTTGGAAGCAATTTTTATTTATGCTCAGAATAGTGCATCTTGGCGTTCTTGACATTTTTGTTTCAGGCGTTGCTGTATTCAGTTTTATGAAATATTATAATGTGACTTCACATTCTTCATAATACATGTGAATATTTTGATACAGCGTCTCAAATTAAAGATGTGTGAAACAGTTTCACTGATATTCACAGCAAACCGCTCTTACTCTTTAATGCCCGTCTTTTATCATTTACTGGAAACCACAGTCAGTTATCAAAGTTAAACATCTGGTTGCATCCAATCTGACTGCAATTGTTCAGGAAGGGGGTTGGGCACACAAACCAATCAACTTTTCTGTTCTGAAGGCTGTATACATATTTTGGGGGGTTTGCATTTTAGGGTTTGTTTTATTAGAGAGTGACTTGGGTTGACTGAAAGCGCTCGCCTTTTGAACATTTATTTTCCTGAGTTAAATCAATCTGCGCCGCTAATAATCTGAGGTCTCAACCCTGCTGGAGCAAGATCATCCTTAGAAATATGGTACTGTACACAAGTGTTGAACTATCCCTCGTTTCTTTGCATTTTGCCAGCGAATCATTGTCTTGGTTCAAAAATACTCTTTTCTTCCTCTCAGCCTGCCTTACCTTTGACATAATGAGATGATGAAATGAAAAAGCTAAACAAATGTTTGTGCGACAGGCTGCAAGGGCCTAAAAATACAAGTGGTTCCAACCATTCAAGGAGCAGTAAACGAATCACCCGATCATCTGGAATCATCTGCACCTGGTTCTTCACTGCTTCATGCCTTTATTTAGACGCTTTGTTCTGCTTGACGGTTCAGACGTAGATCACTGTGGATTAACAAACACAAAACAATCAAACTGCTCAGGTACAGAGACTGGACTGAAAATGAGAGACAACAACACTGTCCTTCAGGAAGATCTGTTCCTTAACGATACATTTAAAAATGCAAGAAAGTCTGGCTGTTTGGAAGCAAAATATAAAGATATGAGGGTGCAACAATTTAACAGTTCTGTATGTATATTTTTTGTTGAGAGGCTTGTTGACCCTTCATTTCTTCAGAAAACTAATTTTAACTGCCAAACTCTGTTTTGATAAATGCAAAGTGATGCTGGAAATAAAACGGCACTGACGTGGCAGGTTATGACGTGGCAGGGTTACTGTGGGTTCTGTGGCTTTCCTGCGAACACTTGAGGATATTGTGTGTCTCTAACTTGCGATTTTTCTTCCTTCCAGTTTTCCCACCATGGCCTGTGAACACTAAGACTCCAGCACCATGATCGGAGGACTTTTCATCTACAACCACAAGGGCGAGGTTTTGATCTCCCGTGTTTACCGTGATGACATTGGGTGAGAGCCGCTCAGTCTGTCAACGTCTGGAGGATATGATTGGTTGAATGGACAGTGTTGGGTTTATGGTTTGGGTGTGGCGAAAGGGAAGGAAGATAGCGGGGGTGGTTTTTGGAGCGGTTTGACCCTCTAAATTGTTCCGGACTTGGGGGGGTACCCTATCCCCCAATTTTTTAACATTGAAAAAAAAAA
The DNA here is from genome assembly GCA_017165825.1 of Hepsetus odoe. NCBI lineage: Eukaryota > Metazoa > Chordata > Actinopteri > Characiformes > Hepsetidae > Hepsetus > Hepsetus odoe. The sequence continues at coordinate 26,353,674 of CM029375.1, forward strand.
AAGACACATTAAATAAATAATTTAATTCATTTGCTGTTTATGTACCCACCACATTCATTTTCAGCAGAAATTCAAACTTTTTGACCATTTAAAATGTTGAGTGTGAGATTGTCTGTCATATTATTAATTTGAGACTAAATCTGTGTGCTTACATTAAATCACCCAAACCAAATGCCTCTACTTTCTCTATCGAGTGTATCATTTTTAGGGCCTGTGCTTTTTAGACTTAATTTCATTCAAAAGTGGTTTGGCACGACTAAAAACATTTATTAATAAACCTATTATGATTTCTAATAATTTTGCTAACGAATTATCTTAGGCACATTGAGTAGATTAAACAACATGCAAAGTGCCTAAAGATTCAAGGTTCTAGATAGCGGTTCCAACCACTCAGTATTCAGCATCACCAATAATAAATAACAAATCACCTTAGAAGTGGTTATGCTCTATTATAATTAAATAATAAGGTGTGCACTTTTATTTTGCCCAAAAAATTATTTAACCTTCTTGTGCTGCTAGTTACAGTTTTATAACCAGTGTTCTTCAAAATGCTCACGGTTAGATAGATAGATGGGTGGTGGTGCTCTAGTGGTAGGATCAGGGGTTCCTGAGCAAGACCATTAACCCCAAGTTGCTCCAGAGAGACTGTCCCTGGAATCAGGAATTGGAAGTCACTCTGGATTAGAGCATCTGCTAAATGCCGTAAATGTAAATATATTCAAAAAGCACAACATCTCGCTAACTGCAGCCTCTTCCATCCAATAAACATGCTCTAAAGTGGAGACGTCGAGGAACTGGTCTTTGTTTGGTTTGACTGGTGCATTTTTTTTCGATGATGTGCAAAATTAGTTTAAAATAAAAGTCTCCTGCAAAACAACGCAGTCAGATGTTCCTGAGAACCCAGACACGAAATGTTCAGAGCTGTGGTTGCCATGGTTACACTCGGGTCCATAAAACCCTGCCTGTCGCAGAGGCTGGATGTGTTTGCGAGACTGAGTCACTGGTTTATGCTGAGCTGTGCAGGGCTGAAAGAGAGGAGGAGCTCAGAAGAGAAGATGCTGAATAGAGAGACCACAAAACCTGAATTTTAACTTGACAGAGCGTAGCATGACGGTGCTTGCTGTAGAAGAAAAATTATTTACTAGAGGCCATTCAAATAATCAGTGTTTGATGCACTGAACACAAAAATATAGTTGGTGTGCTTTTCATTATCTAGTTCATTTGACCAATAAAAGAACTTGGTGGGAAGACTGTTCACATTCAATCCATGTTTATTTTTTGTAATGAATTACGCTGCGGTGAATAATACTTTAGCTGTGTTAATAAGAACGTATATGAGTTCAATTCAGGAGGTCGTGGTCAAAGTCACCTGTCAGTAAAATGTGGGGCCAGAGTTTACATGTTCAGCATAAAATGTGTTGGTTGTAGTGATGCATCTGATAGCCACTTTCTGCATAAAATAGATTGTATATTTATTTGTAGTGAAAATACATCAGAAAGTAAAAATACGGATACTCTTAATGTTATAACAGGTCATTTTTGTGTTAACAAATTGTTGGTTGTTTTGCCTAATGACCGATATCTGTTCAGATTTTTTCCTGCATCATTGTTTATTTTTGTATGGAAATATTTCCTGCATTACAATGTTGAGTTTTTACACAATTTTAATAATTGAAAATATCCACAAATTTTCAGTATTAAGTAACTAATGTATGACTGCATACTTGCAGGTAGTGCAATCAACATTTCAGTTGTTGGAAATGTAAATTAACAATGAATAATAGTTTAAATAAAATGTAAATGGTTAAGACAAAGACACCGCTATAAACTTTTTTTCTTACAAGACGTACACAATTGAAACTAATTAAACCAAACTAAATCTGCAGGGTATGTACGGTGAGAGAAATCAGATTGTATGTGATGCAGATGCAGATATGCTAAATATGTAGCAGAATTGGTGCGTTACATTTTATGAGTTCAAAGGACATCTGGGGCAGCGGTGGCCTAATGGTTAGGCATTAAGCCCCGTGAACGAGTTGGAATCCCAGACCAGTAGGTTGCCTTGAAGTGCCCTTGAGCGAGGTACCATCCTCGTCACTGCTCCCCGGGTGCTTTCAATAGCTGCCCCCTGCTGGACGGTGTGTGTGGGTAAAATGCAATGGCTGCATTTCGTTGTGGTTCACTGTGTGCTGTGCCGTGTTTGATTGCATGCTTGCATTTTTCTGCTCCCACCAGCACTAGGCTCAATCAGTGCCCCAGGAGGAAGTATCGGAGTCCTCAAACATGACCTGTGTTTGTGTATTTGATGCTTATGTTGCGTGAGCAGGCCTTGCTGTCTCTAATTTAATGCGTTCAGCAGGTTGTGGCTGGGTGTGGATGTGTTTTGGCTAAACTGATTTGGTTTGACTGTGTGCTCAGATACACTTAATCCCCTCTGACTTCCAAATCTTTGTGTTCCTCTTTTGAGGCCCAAAATACTATGACTTGAATAATTATAATTCACTGAAATTTGTCAGTAATCAAGTCAGTCACAATTAGAGCCAATACTTGAACATTTCTTGGTGATGCTACACTAAATGGATGCCAGTTCACATTTTTGTGCTATCCTAGCTTTCCACACACCTGAATCAGGTATTCCATGTTCTTAGGTATGAACATGGAATACCTGGGGAATAAAAGTTTTTTTGTTTTTTGTTTTTTTTTAAATGACCAAAAAGCCTTTCAGCAGAAAAAGTGCGATCATTTCTTGTTTAGTTCAGATTTCAACCACTAGGGGGGGGACAACAACAGCTGGAACAGTTTCTCTATGCTTCCCTGTCGGTTCTTTCCAACTTTCTTACTCTTTGTTTTCTTTTTGCTCCCCTTCCATCCTCACCTTTTCCATTCTGCAGGAGAAATGCAGTGGATGCCTTCAGGGTGAACGTGATCCATGCGCGGCAGCAGGTTCGCTCGCCCGTCACCAACATAGCCCGCACCAGCTTCTTCCATGTCAAACGGTCCAACATTTGGCTGGCCGCTGTGACCAAGCAAAATGTCAACGCAGCCATGGTGTTCGAGTTCCTTTACAAGATGTGTGACGTTATGACTGCTTACTTTGGCAAGATCAGCGAGGAGAACATCAAGAACAACTTTGTGCTGATCTATGAGCTGCTGGATGGTAATCTTACACCTTATTTTTTTACGCGTCTTAAGTGTAGTTACCCATGTAGCAGGAGATATAGCTGTTGCCTTTTTTAATCTGTGTCGACTGTTGTAGATGCTGTTTCTTTCTCTCCTTGTCCTTTTTTTTTCAGCTTATTCCTGCTTTTTCCAGTTTCCCCATCAGTGTGATTCATTTTCCCAAGCTGTGGCTGGAGTTTCTGTTGTGCTGTTGTTTTTTTAGGTTTTGATTTTTATGACCTGTAGATGAGAAAATCAAAACCTAAAGAAAATACTGTGCAAACAGAGCAGCATCTCCACATGCCAGGACTGAACCCCAGTCTTAACTACGCTGCATTAGAAGAATGTTTAGTGACGGCAGTGTTGGTGAGTGTTCACTTTCTTGGTTGTTTTCCCACTTTAGAGATCCTGGATTTTGGATATCCACAAAACTCTGAGACTGGTGCCCTGAAGACCTTCATTACTCAGCAGGGCATAAAGAGCCAGGTGGGTGTAATTAAATAGCCCAGAGCTTGTTGTTACCTTCTTCCTGGCTTTTAACAACAGTTTAGTCAAGGATTTCATTTGGACAGCTTTTTTTTTTTTTCTCAGCCAAGATGATGCTTAATTAGCAACAGCGTTTTGTTGACGCATGCAGTTTCACAATGCAAAATGATAAGATGGTTTTCATCACTTGGTAACTAAATCAAAACTGAACGTCACTAAACATCTTGGCTGGACCACATTTTATAAAAAAAAAAAAAATACAATTAAATTATGGGTTTAAATGTTTTTAATAACGATTGTGCGGCTGACCCTCAGGTCACACCGTCCTTTACCTTATTCTGATTAAACAAATGTCTCCCATTACAATTCTTCAGTTTATTTTTCTCTAATGGAGAATACTGTAGGTTATGTGTTACTCCAGGAATGTACTTCTAATGACTCTTTTACTCGCCAGCCTGTGTTTCTTTGAATTGTCCAATGCTGAATTGTTTGAATGATCCTGGAAAACCATGAATGTAATTCTGTTATACAACTTATTTGATTTACTTGGGTTAATTAATTTTGTTTCCTTGTTTCCCACCTCATTTTATTGCCTGTGCGAACCAACTGCTGCCTTCCAGCATCATGTAAGTGTGCTACAGCTGTGTAACATTTTGTTTTTAAAGAAGGCTAAATCTTTCCCAGTCTTTTGTTTTGATTTTACCTTCTGTTCTCTTTCCTTCAGACAAAAGAGGAGCAGTCCCAGATTACCAGTCAGGTGACCGGACAGATTGGCTGGAGGCGCGAGGGCATCAAGTACCGCCGCAATGAGCTTTTCCTGGATGTTCTGGAGAGCGTCAACCTCCTGATGTCCCCACAAGGTAACACTCCTCTCTCCCACTTCTGAACAGACACGGCACACCATTTGTCTAGAGTGTGTTCTTTCTTTCTTTTTTTAAATCTTCATATCATTTGAATATTCTGGGTGTACATGGTTTAGTTTTTCCATCAAATTTAGGCCTATAGAAATATAAGAAGTTACTTGGAAAGTAAATCTTGTTCTGTAAACCTGAGTTTGTTAGCAAAGGGCTAAATTGGAACAGGGATAAAATTATACATTTGATGATATTTCACCATAAAAGCTTTTTTAATAAGATTAAATTATTGAACATTCGTACTGTTCTCATTTACATTTCAGAGGCATAATGTTTTGTTGTGACACTGCCATTTTTCTGGAAACTTTTCTGGAAAATGTTATTGAGTGTATGACCCAGTGAACAGTTTATTTGAGAGCACTGCAGTTTGGGTAGTAAATGTTTATCGTGCTGCAGGTCAGGTGCTGAGTGCTCATGTCTCGGGCCGCGTGGTCATGAAGAGTTACCTGAGCGGTATGCCCGAGTGCAAATTCGGGATGAACGACAAGATCGTCATTGACAAGCAGGGTAAAGGGGGCACCACTGATGATGCAGGCAAGAGGTGAGGTCCTGTAACTATCGTCCTGTGCTTTATTTGTTATGTGAGTGTGTTTTAAAGGTTGATATTCTTCTAATATCCTTGTGGATTTTATTAAAAAAATAAATCATGGTGCAAAAATCTGCAGGTTATAATTTGGCCACACGGTGGCATAGAACGGTTTCCTTCATCACTTCTTAATAAAAAAATTTCAAAAGAATTTCTATGGAAAATGAAGTTCCCCTTTCACCCTGAATCTCATGATTGCTTAAGCATGTGTGCTCTTAAGTTTTCACACATCCTTCTTAGTGTGCAAAAGTTAAAGTAGTTTGTTTTAGAGCTTTTTAAATCTGGACCTTGAATTCATTCATCTGGTCCTGCTTTTGGTAATTGTTAAGTAAATTTGAATTGTAGCTCGAAACTTTAAGTTCTAGATTTGCAGACTTCTGTTTTTAAATCTGTCAAATAGTGAATAATAACAGGAGCTGTCCGTATTAAAATCAGTTCATCTGCAGCTGTCTGTAAAGATTTCGGAGGAAAAATTCATGACGTTGGGCTAAAGCATTCTGTACAAATACAAAGCTGATTGTATCCTCAGGGCCAAAATATGATTGTTGAACAAGCCTGTTGACATTTGTTTTTTGTGAAATGGCCCAAGTCAAATGATTAGAATTCATCAGTAAATTCCCCAGACTGTGATGTAGTTCATCATCCCATGGAGTGATGGTGCAGTGTTTTGTAGAATACCTTCCTGTGGACCAATAGGGCACAGGTTTCCTTGTTTTAGGGAATGGAAGTCACTCGATTAATGCCATGAATGTAATGTCAGGGATCAAATGAACATGTGAAAATTCATGGCCTAAAGTTTTGTTTTAAATATTGTGCGAGTACAGTGTTATGTTGCAGAAGATCCTCGTGCTGTCTTGCATTGTCAATTTTCCTTTCCTGTGTGGGTGTGCTGGTTTGTGTTTAAGTGCTAGGTTATCTTCTGTTTTTCCTGGAAGTGGTTTTGTTCTTTGGGTTATCCTCTGTTTTGTTTTTGTTTGTTTTTATTTCTGCCGTTTTCTCTTCTCTCTCTTTGCTGGACTTCAGTGAGTTGGGGGGCAGGTAGCGTACCTCTCACTCCTGACCTCACCTGGTCTGCCATCAACATATTGTCCTGTCTTTTGCTCTGTGTGTCGTCTGTCCTCGTGCCGTGCCAAATAAAATTTTAGTAGGACTCAGATTTCACTCGGCATGGCACTTGTCTCAGTTAGTAGTTGAAAATAAGTGTTAGTGAGGTGTGTGAGGTCTGTCTTTGTTTATTTGTAGCCCGTTTGAGATGTTTGACTTTCAACTCATGAATTCATCTGTCCTGTCATTTTGTAAAGTGAGCCACCTCCTGTATTCCTTTACACTCCTTCCAGACCCTCTTAATATAATAGATGAGACTTTTTAGGCCCATTTGTTCCTATCACTTTTGCCAAGCTCTGACCACTACAGAACTTTCTAGGTGTCCCAAGAGAGATTTACCTTGATTGATTATAATGATCTGCAGATCAAAAAATTGAGGTGCTTTACATTGTAATGAATGGGAACATCTAATGTCAGTAGATCAAGAATGACCCATTCTGATGGACCTGGTTCTCATAACAGATTAAGACCCAATAAAAATGGATCGGGACTCTAGAAATGGTAGTTAGTATCGACACTCTTTGTATCAATCATTTTATTCTTATATGGGGTGAATATTTTTTAAGTATGTTTTGTTCTGGTCAAAGTGATACAAACTCCGATCCCTCCCAACATGTTGCTTATACATTAATTTATTACTTTTGTGAGCTTTTGCTACAAAACCGTTCTTTCTTCAGCGCGTGTGTGTGTTTCTCCTCTCTTTGCCCTGCAGTAGTGGGAAACAGTCTATAGCCATTGACGACTGCACCTTCCACCAGTGTGTACGACTCAGCAAGTTTGACTCGGAGCGCAGTATCAGCTTCATCCCACCGGACGGAGAGTACGAGCTCATGAGGTCTGTGGACATTAAAGAGTACATGTCCTCATCCACCCATTGTGTCCTTATCTGGTTCAAGCAATCCTGTCCTCTACATGTCCTTGCTGTAGGTATCGCACCACTAAGGACATTATTCTCCCATTCCGAGTCATCCCACTGGTCAGAGAGGTGGGACGCACCAAGCTGGAGGTGAAAGTGGTCATCAAGTCCAACTTCAAGCCCTCACTGTTGGCACAGAAGATAGAGGTGAGCCTTTGTGGGCTATTTTAGCAGAGAATAACATTGATGCACTGGAGAGGTAGATACACAGGCTACAAGCAGTTTAGTCTAAATATTTTAGGAAAAGGGAGGAACCCAGGGTGACAGAAACTGAAAGCATGTGCAACTGCACTAGTATTGCTAGATTTCCTAAACCTTATCAAAGATGAATCCTGCTGGGCTTTGGGAAGGGATCAAAATGAAAAATGGGTTTATTAGGCCTGTTTTATTTTGGTTGAAGTGGTAATTGATTTGAGTGATGGTAGTACCTTCAGAGTGGAGCATGTCATTTTTTAATTATATTAATGTCTAAAGAGTACACTTTTTTTTTTTTTTTTTTTTTTTTTTTCACTTTTTTTCTACTTCTTGGACATTTAGCATCAAAAGATTTAAACATAACCTGCTAGTCTCTTAAATCTTCCTCAAAAAAATGAGGATCATTGATCTGCCTGTAATTAACCTGACACAGGCACAACAGGGCGTTAATGTTGATTACTAATTTGGCCCAGAAACACCACAGCTTTGCTTCACTGTAAATTAAAATGAGTTTGACGCAGAGTAATCAACTCATAATTTGATTTCCATTGATGTTGCGTTTCCATCAAAATTCCACAGAAATGCAGATTAGCTCTGGAAGTTTGCTTTTTTTTTTTTGGTTTGTTTGTTTTTGTTTTTTTTTTTTTAACCGAAAATGTTAATTTAAGAACAAAAGAGAGAGCTAATCAGTGTTGTCTCCTCAGGTGCGCATTCCAACACCACTCAATACCAGCGGCGTGCAGGTGATTTGCATGAAAGGGAAGGCAAAGTACAAGGCCAGTGAGAACGCCATTGTTTGGAAGTGAGTCACAGCTCTTTACTGTCCTTACTAGCTAATCTCATCTCTTTGGTTTGGTCTCATTTTTGTTTTCTATTTGTTTTAACCAGAATTGTCCTTTCTCTCCGTTTTTGCAGGATCAAGCGAATGGCAGGTATGAAGGAGTCCCAGATCAGCGCTGAAATTGAGCTGCTGCCCACCAATGATAAGAAGAAGTGGGCACGTCCTCCCATTTCCATGAACTTTGAGGTCAGTTTGGTATCCAGGGTGAAGTTTGGGTCGGCTTTGGGTTTAGAATGATTGAATGATTGAAATCACTGTTTATCGCTGTGCAGACTGGAGGTCTGGATCTTCACAAAGCAATTAGAACAGTTCTGTAATCTTGTAAATAACATTAAGAGGCCTTCGGGTGGCTACTACTGGTACTTTTTTCTAGCAGCGTTGCGTTTTTCATTTCATATTGTTGTTTCATTTTTATTTTGAGTCACTATCGCTGAACTGTTCTTTGAAACTCTGGTTCTTCTCCAGGTTCCTTTTGCCCCTTCCGGCCTCAAAGTGCGTTACCTGAAAGTGTTCGAGCCGAAGCTGAACTACAGCGACCACGACGTGATTAAATGGGTCCGCTACATCGGCCGCAGCGGCATCTACGAGACGCGCTGCTAACGGCCGACGTAGCGAGGAGGAGGAGCGGGAGAGACAGCCAAGCGATGAAGAGGGTGAAAGTGGTCTAAAACGGCCTTTTCCTTTCTGTCCTCCTGTCCTCTCCTCCTTTCCTACAGGCCTCAGTTCACACCTACAGCGTCATACAATGAGAAACACAGATTTAAACAAAAATCAGTTTTCAGAACATTATGAAAAGAATCCAAACTTGTCCTGTGGAGAAATAAAATAGCTTAAAAGAGAAGTTAACATGTTTATAAACAAATGCATTTACATTTCCTTTATATGCAAGTACCTGCTATAAGATGAGGCCCCTTTTCCATTAGCCCACTAATTCTTCCTCTTCTAATTCCAGAACATGCATTCCTGACCCCCCACTGATTTGCAGGGAAATGAGGGGGGCATTTCCCCCTTAATAAGTGATTACCAGTGAACTTGTGCTTTTGTTCAGGCCTCATCAGTGTTAATATGGCTTTTTTCCCTCTCTTTCACTACCATTTCTGCTTGCGTGTGTGTACTTTATGCTGTAGTGTAGTCAGTTAATGGACCCGATAAAATGCGTCCTTATTTTTCTTTCGTTTTATTCATGTTTTTATTTTATTAATTCCTTCACCCCTAGTGTATTAGTTAGGTATAGTTTGTTTTTGTAAGCAGTTTTTGTGTATGCTTCACAATGCTCTCGCCCCAACTTTTAACACTTATAGACTCTTTCATCTTTCTTTTTCACTACCGTAGTTTTGCCTCAGAATCCCCCCCCCCCCCCCCCAAGTGGCTAATGAGGAAACGTTGTCCGCTTTTGGTCTCTGATGTTCAGGTTTTTCTTTTTTGTTTTTGTTTGTGTGACCAAAATTCTCAGAAATGAGAAAATATGAACTTAAAGCAACAAAAAAACTACTAATACTAGGAGAAATCCAGCTGTGTGTATGTGTGTATGTGTATACGTATTATATACACCATTTAAGGAGAGAAAAAAAGAAAAAGAAAAAAAGATTAAACTGCCAGGCCAACGTAGAACACAGTTTCTGCTCTGAGTTTGTGTCAGTAGTCAAAGCTTATCTAAGCTGGATATATTTGTGAGTGAGCCTCTGTGGCAGAGGGGTCCCCCAACATCTCTCAGGGACTTTTTTTTTTTTTTATAACCCCCAACCCCCTCAACATTTGTGTTTTTATTCTTCATCCCACAAGCACTTGGTTGTTTTCCAGGTTGTCTACCACACGTTCAAAGCTCGTCACTACGATTTCTCCAATGCACTGACATCATACGTTAACGAATTTCTCCTCAGGCTAGTTTACTTACTGCGATTTTTGTGGCACAGACGTTGAAGGCACAACTGTGAATGTGGACGGCCAGAGCAGATGGGCGATTGGAATTCTTTTGAAACCAAACCAGCTCCATTTCAAGGGAATCTTCTCTTCAATCTTGGAATCTTTTCCTGCCCAATGAGGTATTGGCAGCATTGGATTCAAATACTTTTAACCTGGCTTCTGTGAGTCACTTCCAAGTCCTTCCCAATTATAAAAACGCTCCGCTTTACAAATACGGAGGCGAAGCTGAAGAAATTCTCGCTCCTCTGCCCTTGAGGCTCGCCGCTTCGCCTCGTTTAACATCGAAGAAAGCCCATAAGGTCACCCTCTGCTCTTTAACGTGCTTGTGCTTTGTGAGCCGGGATGGTCCATGTAACACTACAGACTTTCAGTTTCTCTTCACAACACTCTCAGTCCCAGTTTGAGAGATGGTGAGGGTCCTACAGGCTTGATCCTTCAGCTTCAGTGTGTGCTCTTCATTTCGTAACTTTGTGATCGTCCTGTTAATCCTAATAAAACAATTATTTCCTGAGCGATTCTTTTGTTTTTCGCTTTTTTGTGATACCACTATATTCCTTGTTTTTAACGAGACAAAAATTCTGGTTGAAGATGATAAGCATGTTACATGATCTTAACAGTTTAAAAAATGTAAAACACTGACCAGGCATGTGAAAGCTGAACGATTTTCTAAAGTAACTGAGAGTTGCAAACATTTCTTTGATCTTTTGTAGATCTCCTCGCTGATGCAAATTTACTTTTTATGTCAAATCGATTAAATATAAGAAATAGGAACAAATATTTGTGCAATGTGCCTAAAGATACAAGGTTCTAGATAAAGGGGTTCCACCCGCTCAGCGTTCAGCCTCACCAGTGAACGAATCATCTGCTCCTGGTTCTTCACTGCTTCATGTGTTAAGTTAGACGCTTTGTTCTGCTTGAAGGTTCAGATGTAGATCACTGTGTGGATTAACCAACACAGAACTATCAAACTGCTCAGGTACAGAGACTGGACTGAACATGAGAGATGACAACACTGTCCTTCAGGAAGATCTGGAGAACTGTTCCTCAACCAGACATCAAAAACACAAGAAGACATTCTGTAACTGAAATACGAATTGATTAAAACATCTGAAGCAATCGGTTTCTGAAACATTTTAATCCAAATTACAACAGTTATTCTCAAATAACCAAAACTGGCATTGATTTCTGAGCGATGCAGAAGAACCAATTTCATATTATTAGTCTAAATGTTCTTTCTTTTTTTAGTTTAAGGTCTTCAATAATAAAAACTGGGTCTCCCTCAAATTGTTTCAGAAAAATTTCAGCAATTTTTTGGCATCACACAAAAACTTTACTAAATCATGACAAAAAATATATATTGACACAAGTATCGTTTCAAACTAAAGTAAAAATTAATCCTGGGGTAGTAATGAAACTGAAGGTAGATTGACAAAAAAAAAAAAGTTATCCTGTGTGAACCAAAGACTTCAAAAAGAAACAAAGCAATAAAAACTGAGTGTGTGTGTAAAAATGCAAGGGCAGGAGTGTGTGTGTGTGTTTGTTCAGGGTGACGTCATGGCAGATCATTAACTGGTTGTTTGAGCCAAAGGACGGTCCGACTGATGGATCGATGGCCAATTAAACTCTCGTCCCTCATGGCCGGTGAAAGAGGCTCTCCTGTCTCTCTGCTCTTTCTCCACTCTGCCCTTCCACCTCCCTCTCCTTTTCTTCCTCGCTCTTTCCCAGAGTGAGTGACAGCGAAGGGGTCAGGCGGCCTCCAGTTCCGCAGTCACCTGGACGGCTGCCAGCACCGCCACCCCACCTCCCCGTCCCGGCTGGGCCTCCAGCCAGAATGAGTCTGCTTTTCAGGTGTCCTTGGTTCTTCAACAAGACATCCACGTTACTCTTCACCCTTCAGGAACGCCGTGGCCCTTGAAATATTGCATAAATGTCCGGCTTTGAGAGCTTAACGCTTTCAGGGGGTCATGTGAGCTGTTTTAAGACCAGCTGCACTCCATCCATTGAAAGGTTCTTTAGGGAACCAAAAGTAGCTCTGTGGAAAAGCTCTGGAGAACATCTTGATGCGTTTAAAACGGAAAGGCGTGTTAACAAAGACCTGTACTGCTTAGGTTCCTCACTAGATTTAGTCCTAGATAATAGGTTCTAGGAAATATTTACACATTTTCTTACCACCTCAGTTTCCTCACTAGATCTAGTCCTAGATATTAGGTTCTAGGAAACATTAGTACACTTTCCTACCTCATATAGGATAAAGGAACCTCCTTCTGGAAGGTTGTTTAGGGAGCAAAAGTGTTCTGGCCTGAAGAGCAGAAAAGAAAAGGATCTGTTGAAAGGTTCTTGAGGGACCAAAAGTGGTTCTCCTGTGAGTTTTTTTGCACCTTTTAGAGAAGCCTATGAGAACATAATGTTTTGAATGGCGCTCCTTCTCAATGACCTAAAGGTTCCTCGTGGTTCTAGGAAATATAGTATCTGTACAGAATACATAATACATTTATATATTTTTAAGTGTTTGAAACTACACTGCTATTCCTCATTTACAAAAATGGTTCTTGAAAGAACTGTAAGTTAAAATGCTCTTCAAGGACATCTTGCTCCAAAATCCACTTTGTGACGTCTTTATTTTTAAGACTGAAAGTTTAAAACTATTGATCAAGCCTTGATAGGATCATACACTCCTAGAAAAAAGGTGGAACACTCAAAATATTGTTCATCCAAGTATGAAGGTATGCTTTCTCCATCTTTGAGAACGTGAAACCTTCACAGGAGTATGTGTACACTATTAAAAGTAAAGATCTTTCTAGGTTTCTTTACTTTCCTACGACGTTTATGTGAATATTTCCTTCTTTCAGGGTTCATATCCTAAATATTTGCTTTCTCTGAGGTTCACTCATATCATCTGACCAAGCATAAACTATTATAATGGCCACTTTCCAACTTCCCTTTATTAAATGAAGCTGGGACTTTAAGGTTGATATATATGTAATATGATTTATATTTTTAAATAATTCTTGTATTTTGTCATTCATGGGTGTTTTATAATTGCGGCGTTCTACTCAGACCTACACTCTTGCAAACTTTCTTTTAAATGGATCAAGAGAGGCCCTGTGAGATCTTATGAATATTGAATCGAGTTGGAGGTTACGCAAGGGCCTTCGGACAGAGGAGCCTCCGTGCCAAGTGAATCCATCAGGAGGCAACGACTTACTTCATGGTCAATACTGGACCTCCATAATGATCTGCGAGGTAAAGCATCATGCTGCGAGGAACCGCAGGCCGTCCCTCAGCCCCCCCAGAGGTCAGATGGGCTAATGGGGTTAGTAAGAGACTGAGGGCCATTTGGCAAAGGAGGCTATGCATTACGTCAAACTGTGCTAATGCCAAATTTGCACCTCGTTCCCCACGATGGATTTTTAAAGAGCACAGCCTGTGCATGCTTAATTTGGGCTTTTAAAATGCTTGTGTCTGCTGTTTTGTCAGAAGTTGACTTCACAGAAGGCTTGGGTCAAATATTAAACATGTGATGTTTTTTTTCACCCTCTTTAAGGCTTCTTTCCACAAACCCTTAGAGAAACTCAGAGGAAGTTAGTGTTTGTGCAGATGTTGGGACAGAAGTTCTGCTTTTCCAGAGCACAATCTTATTCCTGCCGTTAGCTTTTTGCTGTAGGATGCAAGGCATGGGAGATGGGGAAACTAGCTGCCAAACACCAGAGGAAGAACCCTCTTGGCCAGTCCTGATGCAGGGATAAGGCCACTAGCCAAACCTATTACAGCATATAGGACAACTAACCAATCCTAGGACAGGAGATAGAACAGCAAGACAATCCTGGAAGAAGACATGGTTCAACTAATCAATCCTATTACAGCGTTTAGGACAACTAACCAACTAGAGATAGGACAGCAAGCCAATCCTGGTAAAAGACTTAGGACATCTAACCAATCCTTGTTCAGCAGATAAGACAGCTAACCAATCCTAAAACAGGAGACAGAACTGCAAGCCAATCCTAGAGAGCTTTAATTCTAGCAAGCTTTAAAGTCACCACTATTCTTTAGCACAGCCTGCATTCTCTTAGACACTCTCAAGTGCTCTTGTCATTTCTATGTCATCTCCAGTTCTCCAAGCTTCTCGAGGATCAAGTACAGGACATAGGGCAACTAACCTAATATGGAACAGGAAATAGGAAAACTAGCCCATCCTAGTAAAGAAGATAAGACAACTGGCCAATCGTTCTACAAGACAAAGCACAACTACCCAGTTCTATTACAGGACAAACGACAAATAGCCAGTCCTAACCCAGGACATAAAACAAGTAGTCAATCCATGTGCAGGAGATGACTAGCCAGACCTAGAACCAAAGGCAGGACAAGTGGCCAATCCTATTACAAGATAAAGGACAACTAACCAATCCCTGTAGAAGACATAGGACAAACCTATTACAGGAGAAAGCAAATAGCCACGCCTAGTGCAGGAGCTATGACAACCAGTCATTCCTAGTACACAACACAGGACAACTAACCAATTCTAGTAAAAGACAGTACAACAAGCAAATCCTAGTGCAGGGATTAGGCAACTAACCAATCCTAGTACAGGACATAGGACAACTAACCATTCGTAGTACAAGACGAAGGGCAAGTCAATTCCAATGCAGGACATAGGACAACTAACCAATCCTTGTGCAAGAGATGGGACAGCTAGCCAACCCTAGTACAGCAGGTAGGATAATTATCCAGGATTGCAGGAGGCAGGACACTTTGCCCATTCTAGGACAGGACAGGGCAACTAACTAGCAAATCCTAGTACATGAGGCAGGACAACAAGCCAATCCTTGTTCAGGTTACCTGGCCAATCCCAGAGAAGAAAGCAGGACAGATAACCAATCCAGCCCTCGAGAGATACTATTAGCCAATCCCACAGCAGGAGGCTGGGCTTGTCTAAATGCAGGTGGGAAAAAGGACGTGTCCACATTGGAGGAGGAGGAAAGTTAATGAGCAGAAGAGAGAAGCACAGGAGAAGCTGCTCATTGCTGCAGCCAGTCTGAAGTGTTTGGATGAGAAATGCAAGACGAAGGAATGCAGGCGAGCTTTGCGTGGCAGTGAGAGGAAACACGTGTCTTGCTTTTCTTTTTTCTTTTTCTTTTTTGCATGAGTAGTTTTTCTGTCCTGGCTGTGGGACAGTGTGGGGGGAAGTGTGTGCCCTTCTGCACAGATGCCCCTGCACATGCATGTAGTTTGTTCTCAGCAGGAATGAAGCCAGTCTGCAATAGTGTGTCCTAAAGCACATGTGGGCTGTCCAGAGTCACCAGCAGAGTAAAGGAGTGTGTGTTGGGATGTGCTGGGCTGGGACAGGACTGCTGCCTCTGGCACTGTTGCTTGTTGTGTTTCCAGACTGGACGGCAGGCAGCAGGCTGTGGAGAAGGGATCCGGTAAGTGCACTTTAGTTATGTACTTTGAAGTGCACTGATCGAATCTGCTGGTGTTTTTGTGCGGCAGGGTCATGATGTGGCAGCAACATCAGCTCGGGAAGCAATTTAGTCCCAGCAGAAGGTACTTCAAATTGGACAGACGCTTTCATTTTTAAGTTTTCTCCTGGTAACTGGATGTAAAAGCTCAGAAAGTCTCTTTAAAATCTCTTTATTGGAGCGCTCCATTCTCTTTTCATACCTTTACACTAAAAAATCCCTAAAACCTCTTTAAATGAAGGGTCTAGGAAACACCTAGCTGATAAGAGAAAGCTGATAAAGATTTAGTGTTCTTTAAGTATACCATTTTTTAAATTTTTTTGCACAAAAATGAGTTGCGCGTAATATGTAGACCAAGTTTAAAAGAAAAAAGAAAAGTAAATAGACACCAGGACCAAAAATCTGTGAGTTATGCCAGCATAATGCACCTCGATCTGCATCTCAGACTTAAAACGTCATTTCAGGGGACAGGTATCAATCAGTCTCACCATCCTGATGCGCAGGCTTTTACGCAAAAAGAAAAGGAGAAAATTTAGTGTTTGCCCAGGACGTTCTCAAACTGAATTATGTGCTTGGGATGAAGATCAGATTAAAAAAAAAAACATCCCAACATGATAAAATACAGAAATAGTAGTAAAAGTAACAGAAAAATGTAATAGTGCATATAAATATTGACATCAGTATGAATATGAAATAGGGTTCAGATGGAGATAAAGTAAAAAAAAAAGGCAAAATCTGTCAAAATAAAGCTTTTTAAACTGCAGAAACACTGTGTAAGCTATAAAATGTGGGATAAAAGCACAGGATGAAAAGAGAAAGGGAAGGGAGAAAGGTGCTGAAGGTCATTTGGAGGAGGGGGAGGGGAGAGGGTGGGATTTGCCTTCTTTCCCTTCACATGTGGGTGACAGATATTTCAGCACTTGGCCAAAGCTCTAGTAGCGAGTGAGGACAGATGGATTTGGGACAAGGTTCAACATCTGGGCAGCACTGCTGTGGTGCCTTGTTGCCTTTTTGTTACGTTCAGACTATGATTATCTCTGCTTTTGGCCTGCTTCACATCTCTTTTAGTCTTTTTTCATTTTCCTTCTTGTGGTTAACCTCCTTTAGCTTCTCGCCTCTTTCTGTTTTTTTCCAGTGACCTCTTTTAGCCTTTTCTCCCTCGTGGTGAGGCTGCTCATCCCCTATCCACACTTCTGGAATTACATGTTTGATAGATGTCCGCTGCCCCAGAATCGGCCCTTTGCGTGCAGAGTTATGAGGAAGTTTCATTAAACTGCAATCAAAAGTCACAGAAACGGCTTCTTCCCTCCAAGTTCGGCCTCTATCAGGCGTCAGACCGTAGACTGAAATGACTAGAGTGCTGGAAGATGAGCCCATTAATGAACATTGCTTAATAAACTGATATAACACTCAATGTAAAGTATTTTTCACATGCTTTTAGACAATTTTACTTTTTAAAATACAGTTCTAGGGCATAGATCCATGTCTCATTCATCAGCATAAGGACTTTTAACTTTTTTCTCATAAACATGATCATAAAGGATGTAATCATGTTGGGAAAGCTAAAATAATAGTAGTGACATTGCCTCATAGCGAAAAGGTTCTGGGTTTGATTCCTAGCCTGGAGGGCATGGCTTCTTCCTGTGTCAAATCTGCCTGTTATCACACTAAGTCGTGGCCTAATAGTTGCAGAAAAGCTTGCAAATGAAGGGTTGCCAGTTCATCCCCCCAGGACTAGCAGGACAAATGTGGTGAATGATGGTGAAACTGGAAAATAAAAGCAGGAGTCTATAAATGTAATTAAAAAAAAAACCACTGTTAACTCTTCTGCACTTTAGCATATTTAGCATAATTATGTGTGTGTGTGTGTGTATATATATGTATATATATATATATATATATATATATATATATATATATATACACAGTACTGTGCGTGTGAAAAAATGCTGTAGAAACAAGAAACCTTTCAGAAATATAAATAATGATTGTTTATTTTTATCAGATTTCAAAATACAAAGTGACGAACAAAGAAAAATCTAAATCAGATCAATATCTGGTGTTACTACCTTTTTGCCTTCAGAGCAGCATCAGTTCTTCTAGGTACCTTGCACAAAGTCAGGGATTCTGTAGGATTATAGTCGGTGTCTGATCAACCAGTTTTACCAAACAGGTACCGATGATCATCAATGTCACACGGAGGAGAAAACACAGTCATGTTTGGAGCGACCGACCGGCGAGTTCCTTCGAAACGTGTGCAAGTGTTACCTAAACAGTGATACTGTTTAAAACAAAGAATGATCAGACAAATATTGATCTGATTTAGATTCTCTTTTTAAGTATTATATTTAGTGTTTTAGTATATTTTATACTCATATCTAAATTATGTGTAAATGCCTTTAAGGATGAGGACACTGTGTTCATTAAACAAAAGTAAATAAAATGTAACTGTAATATATTTTAAAAACATGACAGAAAAGAATCTCTTGTATGTATGAATAAACTTTAATTTGAGTAAACCAAGCGAAAGAGGAACTCCATCACGTTACCTGTGTTCTGTGTTCTGGCCTGACAGGAGGTACCTGTTCCACTTCATGACCCTCCGTCTGGACACGGCAGGCTGAGAGCACCGCTGGCTCGAGCCAAGCGCTACGCCATCAACCCTCTGGGCTACAAGTGGGAGCACTTTAACATTACTTACAAGTGAGTGGAGACTGAGTGATGTTACACCACGCTGTCAGGTATAAAACTGCTATTACAGAAGTTAAAAAGCACGTGTGATTATGGGATTAAAATAATCGGTTCATTTGTATTGGGAATGAAACTCTTTAATTAGTTCTTTTTAGTTGAATCGCGTGCGCAGTTATTGCACAATGGGCGAAAAACTTTGCAAATTAGTTTTGCTGGATTGATCATTAAATTGTGTATGAGCAAAATAAGTGGTTGTTATGATTGATCGATGATTGACATATGGTTGAAAATATGGATTGATTCTTTGGATTAAATCAGATCAATTCGTACCATGGAACCAATATAATTCGTTGTGGATTCAGAATATTGATTGTACATGGACAGCTGATGGTCATGGATTAAAATCATTGTACCATGGGCCAAAACTCACAGTTGGATCATGCTGGATCAAATAAGTCAGTTATGTAGAACAGAAACTCACAAATTAGATTCATACTGGATCAAATCACTCCACAGTTATTACTGTGAACCGAAACTCACAAATTAGATTCATACTGGATTAAAGCAATCCCACAGTTATTACTGTCGGACTGCAGATTCATGCTGGATTAAAATCCCTCCGGTTATTACTGTCCAAAGTGGAAAAGATAAAAGTGAAAGATACATACTGGATCAAAACTCTCCATAAGTTTATTACTCTCAGGTATGGCCCACACACTCAGTTTTAATCCAGTATGAATCTACACTATTACAGTTATTCCCATCATACTGCAAAAAAGCACACTGTAAATTCACACAGGATTAAACTAATTCTACTGTAATTGCTGTCAGACTCTAAAGCACCAGCAGATTCATCACGGGATAAAGATTTCCATTATAACTGGCATACTGAAACATTAAAGATTCATGCAGGTTAAATTAACTCCCTAGTATTACTGTCCAGTTTGTAAGACTACACACCTGCGTATTCATACTGGAATAAAACAACTCCACAGTTATTGGTCAGACTGGAAGGAAAAGCTCTTTGATTCTAGATGAAAATAATGGCTCTCATCACTAATCAACCGATCGTATTGCTTTGATTGGGTTTGATGATCAGCTAAACCGAGACAGATGATTTGTGATGGAGGGGAAAGGAATGAAAGAGAGCAGACATGCTGTTAGAAATGGGGAAAAGAACGCACAGGCTCAGACAGGTGAGCAAAAAGTGTTTGTGATAGTTGACAGAATGAAAAAGTCTTTGTATCTGTGTCCAAAACTCATGTGGAATTAAAACGTCTCCCTCTCAAAGGATTACGAAGTTCCCCAACACGCTGAATAAAGAAGATACACGCAAAGCCATCAGCATTGCCTTCACCAAATGGAGCGACGTCTCCCCTTTAACCTTCTCCGAAACCACCGACCCCAACAAGAGTGCAGACATCATCATTGGTAGGTTATTCAGCTCCAGGCAAACATCATCGTCCTCAAAACGCTTTGAAGTTTTGTACACGAACTGCTTACGCTCACTGATTGGCTCCAGATCTGTGTTTTACTGGAAACTTGTTTTTTTACTGGGTCAGGCTTCTACACCTTTAATCACACTGACTGCTGGTGGTCTCCTCTGCACCCCTGCTTCGATGGGCTGAGCGGAGACTTGTCCGCCTTCCCCTGCCCCAAGGGGAGATGCGCCGATAACCATGAGTTCTGGATCCTGGGCAAGTCCCGCTTCAGCTGGAAACTAGGTAACACTGACTGGATCTAGAGGTCACGGCTGAATTGGACAATATTGGAATGTGATTAAAGTTGATTATAATGATATTCAATGATGAATGTTCTCATTTTTTGGGTTAAAACTATTAGATTATATTGTATTATATTAGATTAGATAAATAGTGATTATTTTTCGTTGTGGATTTCTCTATCAGATTCATATATTCACTCTTACCAAGTCAATCAATTTGAATCAGATCACAGTGAAATTTTAGATTTCATAATTGAATCATTTCTTTACCAAATTAAAATTAAAGGATGTTTTGACCTCTTTCGGTAACGTATTCAATTCCCTTACCTTTGAAAGCTTTGTATCTTGTCTTTGGAAAGCACTTTGAATGACTGCAGTGTTTAAAAGCTCTGTAAATAAACTTGACTGCCTTGCCTTACACTCCTACATTTCCGTGATTCATCTTTTATCTCTCTTTTACGTTTTCTGTTCCCATCTGCTTCTCCTTCACCGTCCCTCCCTGCTCAGGGGTTTGGCTGAACGACCTGGTGCAGGTAGCGGCTCATGAGATCGGCCATGCCCTTGGCCTGTGGCACTCGCGGGACCCCAACGCTCTGATGCACCCCAACGCCACCTACACAGGCCAGCGCAACATCGCTCAGGACGACATCTGGGGCATCCAGCGGCTTATGGTAAAGCAAGAAGATGCTGCTTTAAAGCAACATTACATTTGAGAAGTGATTAAAAATATAAAGTATTGCTATCATTATTGGGACGCTGTATGAGCTACTTTTGCAAAGTGTTCCTTCTGACCCATCGGTGTGTCATGAAGGCTTTCCTATCTCCTATTTACCAGCCACCCTGCTGGCCTGCAGGTCTGTGAGTAAGCCGTTTGTGTTTTAGGCTGCTTGGATAAGAAGCGTGTGTGCGATCCCTGGGCCAGGCTAGGGTTTTGTGAGAGGAGGCGAAGCTTCATGAAGAAACACTGCCCTCTACGCTGTGACCTGTGTTACGGTGAGAACCTGAAAGGCCCTAAAAGTTTATTACTTTGGTGTTGTGCTGAAATTCTGAGGCAAATGTAGCTGTGGAGTCATACAAGCGTATTATGTCATTTCTGCTATAAGTGTTCTTTTATATTCCTATTTTCAGTTGTTTTACATGAAACTTTTTCTTATTCTTAATTTTTATTTGGCTTATTTTACTCACTTAGGATTAAGATGGGAACAAATGAAGTAAAATTACTTTATTTCTATTCTTGAGTGATCTAAGGTGCCGTTGTTATTACCTCGACTTTTCCACTTTTTGATTCCTACATTTTACCAAATATCTGTCCTTTCTACTTCTTCCATTTTCAAAACAGACTCCTCACTTTAGTCTTAATGCATCTGAGGGAATTCTCATTTTTATTTCCATCTGCCCAACATCCAAACCGTTTCAGCCTAAATGGACAGATAAGACAACCCTTTGGTACATTCCAGTACCTTTACTTTTATACTCTCAGTACATTCCAGTACTTTTACTTTTATACTTTCAGTACATTCCTGTACTTTTACTATATACTCTGAGTACATTCTGTACTTTACTTTATACTCTGAGTACATTCCTGTACTTTTACTTTATTCCCTGGGTACTTACCTGTACTTTTACTTTTATACTCCAAGTACATTTCAGTGATTGTACTTTTTCAATTGTACTGAGTAAAGCAGTCATTTTACTTTATTTTTTATAAACATTTTATAAAAATATCTACACTTCTACTGATGGATTGCATTTTTTACTGTGTACAATTTAGGCCTAAATCATTACAAAAATTGTAGAGTAATCTCCAATAACGTGATCATTTTGATTTCTGAAACTGTATGACACAAATATAAAAAAATAATTCTATTAAAAAATGAGCTAACTAGCTTCTAATACTGTTTTATTTGACATTCTGGTATTTGTTGTACATTTGTCAATTTTTTATGATTAAAAAGTATTTATACCCATTTATATCCATCTATTATCTTCATTTGCCTCTTAGTTCCACCTTAAAAGTAGAAGTTCAGACATCAATATATTTTCAATGAGGGGAGTAAAGTTTTGAATTTGGAATAAAAGTTTTCAGTACAAATACAGTGATCTTCCCTTCAGAGCCGCTGGATGCTGTGTCCACCCCAACACCTCCTCCTGCCAACGTGAAGATCAAGATGGTCCTCGAGAGGTGGTGGGCTTCGCTGTGGGACAAAAAGCAGTGCCTCAAAGTCAGTGGAGCTCACAGAAGTAGCATCATCTTCAAAATTAGAAGTATGAACACTGTTAGACTTTTCAGGTTTCAGGTGGTGGTGGTCTGCTGGTAGGATACTCGTCTATGGGCCAATGGTTCAAATCCCACTTCCAGTTCCACCACCATTGGGTTCTTGAGCAAGTTGCTCCAGGGAGACTGTCCATGTAATTAGGAAATGGAAGTTGCTCTGGAGAAGAGAGTCTGTAAATGTAAATGTTCTCAGGAGTGTTTCAAGACACTGGCAACCTCTGCAGCTATCATGCATTTTGGATTGTATGACATAAGAGCCTCCTTGAACCGCCACCTTATCGTGGTGGAGGGGGTTTTGCGTATCCCAATTATCTATGTTGTCGGGGCTTTATGTCCCTGGTATGGGCACCCAAGGCAAACAGGTCCTAGGTGAGGGAAGAGACAAAGAGCGGTTCAGAGGACCTCTGATGATGCATAAAAACTTAGGAAGACGTTCTCCCTTGCCGGACATTGGGTCACCCGAGGCCCTCCCTCTGGAGCCAGGCCTGGAACAGGGCCACGCTGGCGGCGCCTGGTGGTGGGCCTTCACCCAGGGCCCGGCCGAGGCCCAGCCGAAGAACTAGCGTGGGTCCCCCCTTCCCATGGGCTCACCACCTGTGTGGGAGGGGGCCAAGAGGTCAGGTGCATTGTGAGCTGGGCGGTGGCAGCCCAGGGAGCATGGCGGTCCGATCCTCGGCTGCAGAAGCTACAGCTCTGGGGGCGGTGGATGTCTCACCTCTCTGGTGGGGAAAGGGCCTGAGCTGGTCTTGGCCGAGGGTTGAGAGAGCAGTTCAGCTAGATATAGTTGGACTCACCTCGGCACAACGGACTCTGGAACCAGTCTCCCTTGAGAGGGGCTGGTTCTTTTCCACTCTGGAGTTGCCACGGTGAGGCGCGGCTGGAGTGTGGGCCTTGTGCCCCGCGGCTTAGCGCCCGGCGTGGGGTTTACCTGTAGATGAAGGTGGCGGCCCTCCGCCGGGTCGGGGCGGGTCGCCCGTGTTGTCTGCGCTTGTCGTGACAGCATTCTGGACTACCCACCGCTCTGGGGTGCTCTGGAGGCGCTAGAGAGCGTCCCTCCCCTGGTAGCTCTATCGTTCTGCTGGGGGGACTTCAGTACTCACGTGGGTATTGACAGTGACACCTGGAAGAAGCGTATTGGGAGGAATGGCCCCGATCTGAACAAGCCGGTGTTTGGTTGTGGACTTTTGTGCTGGAATCGGATTGTCCTGCGAACACCATGTTCGAGCATAAGGATGTCCACATGTGCACCGGCACCCAGGACACCCTAGGCCGCGGTTGATGATCAAACTTTGTGGTCGTGTCATCGGACTTAGCATTTATGTCATGGACACTCGGGTAAAGAGAGGAGGCGGAGCTGTCAGCCGACCATCACCTGGTGGTGAAGGTTGGCTTAGTTGGTGGGGAGGATGCGGTCCGGACCTGGTAGGCCAAGCGTATCGTGAGGGTCTGCTGGGGCGTCGGCAGGTCCCTGTCAGGACAAGCAGCTCCACCCTCCGTCAAAGCTGCTCACGTCCCGGGGGAGGTGGGGATGTGAGTCTGAATGGACCTTGTTCCGCACCTCCATTGTCAAGGCGGCTGACCGGAGCTGTGGCCGGGAGGTGGTCGGTGCCTGTCGCGGTGGCAACCCTAGAACCCGTTGGTGGACACCAGCGGTGAGGGATGCCATCAAGCTGAAGAAGGAGTCCTACCGGGCCTTGCGACCAGTGGGGCTCGGAGGCGGCTGATGGGTACCGACAGGCCAAGCGGAATGCGGCTCTGGTGGTTGCTGGGAGGCAAAAGCTTCCGGGCATGGGAGGAGGTTTGGAGGGGCCATGGAGAAGGACTTCAGGCGGCTTGAGGAAATTCTGGTCCACCATCCAGGCGTCAGGAGGGAAAGCAGTGCACGGTCAGCGCAGTGTATAGTGGGGATGGTGCGCTGCTGACACTTCGACTCGGGGCGTTGTGGAGTCGGTGGGTGCCGAAGACCTCCTTAATTCCACCAGCAACCACCTTCCGGGAGGCAGAGCCTGGGGACATCGGTGGACTCTTCCATCTCTGGGTCGAGGTTGCCAAGGTGGTCAAAAAGCTCATGAGTGGCAGGGCCTCCGGGGTGGATGAGATCCATGGGATTCCTCAAGGCTCTGGATGTTGTAGGACTGTCATGGCTGACACGCCTCTGCAACATCGCATGGACATCGGGGGCGGTGCCTCTGGATTGGCAAACGAGTGGTGGTCCCCTCTTTAGAAAGAGGACGGAGGGTGTGTTCCAATTATCGGATCACACTTCTCAGCCTCGAGAGTCTATTCAGGGGTCCTGGAAGGAGGGTCCGTCGGATAGTCGAACCTCAGATCCAGGAGGAGCAATGTAGTTTCGTCAGGTCTCGCGGAACAGTGGGCCAAGCTCCACCCTGCTTGAGGTCCTGGAGGTGCATAGAGTTTGCCCAACCAGTTTATGTGCTTTGGCGGACTTGGAGAGGCATTACGACCGTGTCCCTGGCGAGGGCTCCTGTGAAGTACTCGAGTATGGGTGTCAGTTCCCTATTTAGAGCTGTCAGTCCTGTACAACGATGTCGAAACTTAGTCGCATTGCGACTGATAAGTCGGACCTGTTCCGGTGAGTTGGACTCCATGGGAGCCTTTTGTCACGATCCTGTTTCATAACTTTTATGGACAGGATTTCTGGCGCAACCAGGCGTTGAGAGGTCGGTTTGGTGGGCTCAGGGCCAGGTCTCGCTTTGCAGATAGCGTTGTCCTGTTAGCCTCATCGTACGTGACCTTCCTTTCTCTGGATCGTTCGCAGCCAAAGTGTGAAGCGGCTGGGATGAGAATCAGCACCTCTAAATCTGAGGCCATGGTCCTCAGTCCGGAAAAGGTGGGAATGCCCTCTCAGGATTGGGAGTGAGACCTTGCCCCAAGTGGAGGAAGTTTAAATATCTTTCAGGATCTTGTTCCACGGTGAGGAGGTAAAATGGAGCGGGAGATCGACAGGCGGATCCCAGGCAGCTTCTGCAGTGTCACGGGCTCTGCAGCCGGTCCGTCATGGTGAAGAAAGGAGCGAGCCAGAAAACCAAAGCTCAATTACAAGTCGATCTCGTTCCCACCTACACCTATGGTCACGAGCTGTGGGTAGTGACCGAAAGCGAATACAAGCGGCCGAAATGAGTTTCCTCCGCAGGGTGTCTGGGCTCTCCCTTAGAGATAGGGTGAGAAGCTCAGCCATCCGGGAGGGGCTCAAAGTAGAGCAGCTGCTCCTCCACGCCATCGAGAGGAGTCAGATGAGGTGGCTCGGGCATCTGAGTCAGGATGCCCCCTGGACGCCTCCCTGGACCGGAAAGGGCCCGAGGAAGACCCAGGACACGCTGGAGAGACTATGTCTCTTGGCTGGCCTAGGAGCATGAGATCCGCCGGAGGAGCTGGAAGAGTGGCCGGAGGGAGAAGTCTGGGGCATCCCTGCTGGAGCTGCCTTGTGACCCGACCTCGGATAAGCGGGGAGAAAATGGATGGATGGATGGACATAAGAGCAGCCTGTCCAGGGTGTTCCTCTGCTTTTTACTGATTATGCGCTGGGACAGGCTCCCCCGGCCCCCCTGGTTAGGATAAGCGGTTAAACTAACGGATGGATGATGTAACAGCCAGTTCCACCTTGCTCAGGACCAGTACTGCCACTCCATTTAGGTGGAATAGGAGGGTGCAGCATGTCCTCTCCCCACCACATGCGCAAACCTCCTCTTTGTCCTTCCTCTTCTCCTCTTTCCTGACAGCTTCATCCTCCAATGTTCTTCTCTGATATACTCCTCATCTCTCCTCTGGAGATTTTCAAGTCTTACATCTCTGACTGTCTCCAGATTGTCCAACCTCAGCTGTTTTAATATATTGGTTCCTAATCTTTTCCATCCTCGTCCCGCCCCGCGCAAATCTCAGCATCTTAATCGTCACCTCTGGTTCCACTTTTACAATGAAACCAGTGCTCTTCGCTGGGATCAGTTTTGTATCACCTGACCAAAACTGAAGAGCCAAACATCCGTAAATGGATTGGCTGATGAGCTGTATTTGGGAATAGAGTCATAAATGTGATTATTTATAAATGTGATTGGTTTCTGCCTCTGTTCATCTGAGGAAACTGATCAGATGTTGGTCTGTTCTCAGCTGGTATAAAGACGGAGAGCAGCTTCTGACCTCCATCCCGGGCTACATCGTCATCAAAGACCGGGACCTGCGCCTTCAGTATTGCTTGAGTTTATGAGGGACTGACCTACACCTGCAGGATCCACCGTCGCGGCACCGTCGTCTCCGCTAACTCCTGGGCCATCAAACTTAAACCAGAGCAGACGTCCAACAACAGCTGATCGAGGGAGCAGAGGGAGGAACAGTCACAGCACTAAATATCCAGTCCGAACTGCCCCCCTTTCTGTCCCATTTTGCAGGAAACAACACAATATCCCAATATCGACATCCTCAATGCACGACAGGAAGGTTGGAGGATTTCACACAGGTGCAGGTGCGATGCTGAAAAAAGGGCCTGGTGCTTGTTTTGCTTGCATCAGAAATTTTATAGTAAAATCTTATTGACTATCAAGTTAGGGTCAACCAACTAGCTCTAATTAAAAAAAAAAAATAGTGTCTTATTTATAACTACATTTTTTGCTGCATTATTATACTTTTTATATTAACATTTTTCTAAAACAACTGACTGTTTTCTTACTTATCAAGAGCTTTATTTATTTCAGTTCCAGATGAATATCGATCTGTCATTGATTTGGGTTTTCGAAGGAAATCTTTTAAATCTTTTAATATGCGTTTCTTTCTTGCCCTGTGCAGTAGGCCTTGTGTGAGCTGCTTCGTCAGTGAGTCTCACATCACGTGCTTCAGTCTCGCCTTTCATTCTACAGCACTTGGTACTACATGGCTGTTCAGAACATTAACCCAGATCTTTTCATTACTGTACTTATAAGCCGACAGTAACAAGCTAGGCTAATGGACAGACAGAATAAAAGACTGGGTTAATGAGTACAACCATTGTGGCCTTTACAGGCGTGCCATAAGGCTTTGTCACGGCCAAAACAAAGAAAGCCTGTGGTTATGTCGCTGTTACTCATAATTCAAGTGCAGTTGTTTTCCGCGGTACGTATAAGTACATATTTACATTCCTGCTGATCTTGGATCAAGCTCAGAAATCTCATACAGGTTCCCCCACACGTTCTCGCTAAACAAACGTAATGTAAACATTAGTCGGGCAAATCCTTCTCAGGGTCTGGGACCAGTGCCACTGGGGTAAGGGCTGACGACTGGTGCCAAAGCCCACAAAAACACTCATCGCAGCCAAGCCTGAACATTTTTCCAAACGTTCAACAGAGCGGGCTGATGCCAAGAAGACTCAAACTCTCAGAAATATTGTAACGCTTTTAATGTGACGGATGGGAAATGAAAAGAAAGACTGTTAACTGAACAGGGCTGGATGATAAAATAGTTAGAATCCTAAACACAGAAAAGAAAACGGCCCTGTTTAAAAAAAACAAAAAAATACAGACTGAAAAGTGCAGGGAGAAGAAAGACAGACGTTATGGCTTTCATCCATCACAGCGAAGACTTTTTTTTTAGTGTCTTCTGGTTTTTCTCAAAATGGCATAATTCCAGTGCTTCAAAGTTTTAGTTGTGTGAGGGATGGAGTGGAATATTCCATTAGTCTGGCTTGGGGGGGAAAAAAAAGTAGGCTGGGAGGTGTTAACTAACCAGCAGACCCCCCCCCAGCCCCCCTGCCCACAGGAATCCGTCTGAAAATTAGGCGTCTGTTCAAGTATGAAAAGATCCAGACAATGGACACACAACGGGGCAGATCTGGATTGTATCGTTCCTGTCCCCCCCCCATCCTGGGTGCTAATATGCATAACAGCCCTTTTGGGTTCAAATGTGTGTCCACAAATGAGTAGTTTAAAAAAAATTAAAATTAAAAATTAAAAAATGGTCCATCAACGCTCCACATTCTTTCGTATCTACTGTTGCTTGGTCAAAATATGTGCCAAAGTTTGTAAAGCTTGTCCAACCTGGCAACGGTTACTAAGAAGGAATGCCGTTGAGCATCCAATAAGACGGCTGCATAGTCTGTGCGCTGCACTCTGATCACACTGGGATTACCGTCCAGGATTGAATGAACAAATCAAATAAAACTGTGCAAAACACCCCGATCGTTTCTTTACATTTTCCAACAAAAATGTTTTCACGTGCTCTAAAGGGAACACACTCGCATTTTTAGTGCACAATATCTGTTTAGCGTATTTGAATTTTAAAAAAAATTATTTACCTCGATGCTTTAAAAACAGAAGACACAAAAAAGCATGTATTCAGGTGTGTCTCTGTGGAGGATGTGTCTTATTTAAACACAGGAAGTATATCACTTGACCAGGGCTGTCGAAACTTTTGCAAGAGACTGTAAGGGCGTTTAAAAGTACATAAATTGACAAGTGAGGCGTTTTTAAAAATAAGGTAACTCTACAGTGGCCCTTCATATAGTGGTTACAGTGGATTGTGTGTTAGAGGTTAGAGGTTAGAACTTTTTGCTTTTTTCTACACAAAGATTTTGAAAAGTGTTTTCCAACCTGCTGTCGCAAACAGTTGATCACCACAGACTAGATGCGTTTCCCTGTACTTCCTAAAAAAAAAAAAAAAAAAAAAAAACGTACGACAGAAGTCAAAAGACGTTTGCCTAACACCTGTATGCATTTCCATTTTTTTTAGGAAGTACAGCAGATCTATGGTAATCGCTGTAGAGAGAGATGGAAAACCTCTGGCTCTTTGTGTGAAAAAACATAAAAACCTTTACTTGAGGTGACAAATGTGTGTAAACACCTGATTCCTAGTGAATACCGTAATCATAATACAATCATGAGGGAGGAATTAGCATAAGATAATGAAGATGAGATGTTCCCTAGTCCTCCTCGTCCTCGCTGATGCCGTGTGCGTCGCCGTAGTGTGGAGGAGAGCCGGAGGGAGGGGTTTTGGTGAAAAAGGGAAGTCGGAAGGTTGGGGAAGGAGAGCGCTCGTCCCGTGCCGGGCTGCTGCTGGGGCTGTGTCGTGGGCTGATGGCCTGCAGCATCCGCCCTTTTCCTTCCTTCAGCATGAGCTTCTGGAAGAACCACAGGAGGTAAAAGAAAAGTGAGGACAGGGCTGTCAAACAGCACTCCTTCTGGGATGTATCTATTCAGAGACTAGTTTTTTTTCCTGCTTCTAACAGTCTGAACTTACACAGGCCTTGATAATTTGATAAGCAGTTATGTTTAATGGAGAATAAATTATCTTTTAATGTATTAAAGATGTATGCATTAAAGAAATAATCTAAATGCTTTACTTGATTACTTGTTATATCAGCCTCGCAGCTCTTGCTTAAAACTAAAAAAGTAAACTTCAGACACCAGACACGGTTCAGCTGATTGACTATATGTTGGATTTGTTGCAGATTAGCTTCTTACATGAGGGTACAAACAGTCTGCCCATGCTTGAATGGCGAAATGGTAGAAAGGTACAGGTCATTTAGAATGACCGGATGTAAATGATCGTAAACCCATGAACAGGAACACAACCCCCACCCTCGTAAACCAACCAACTGCCACGCGGTTTGGCTCACCAGTGCCCCGTCGGGTCCGAACATCTGCAGAAAGTTGCCGATAAACTCTCTGGATTTCTCCTCCCATTTCTGGATGAGGTCGATGCTCTTCTCTTCCACCTTTTGCACGAACTCCTTACTCTTCTCCTCCACGTCTCGCACCTTCTGCTTCACCTTGTCCACACGCTCCTGCAGGTGGTATTTCTTCTCCTGCAAATGTTACAGCTTTTCCATCACCACTTTGAATTACTTTAAATGGATGGTAGCCTAGGGTTAGGTACTCAGATGTGGACCAAAAGCTTCTGTTCCATCTCATTTGAGAGCCCTGAGCAAAGCCTTTAACCCCAAGTAGTTGAGTTGTTGCTTTACATTTACAGCATTTAGCAGACGCTCTTATCCAGAACGACTTCCATATCCTAATTACTGGGACAGTCCCCCGGGAGCAATTCAGGGTTAAGGGTTTTGCTCAGGAACCCAATGGTGGTAGTGCTAGAGGTGGGATTCGATAAGATTCGGGATAAGATGTATTTAAGATGGTCCTTGTCACAAACACTGACTCCAGATCAAGGGCTGCAGCTCCTGAGGTGTTTTGTGGAAACAGACCACTGTGCAGAAAGACTTCCTGCAGCGTTTGAATAAAGGCTGAAGACTCTGCGGGTGGTGTTAATAAGAGAGGCTGAACTCACGTTGATGAAGCTGACATTAAGCTCCTTGGCAGTGTAGCCTCTCTGCAGGTTGCGTCGCACATAGACGTCGTAGTCCCGGACGATGCGTGTGATTATGTCAGACGTGGAGATGCCCTCTGTTCTTTGTGTGGGGGCGAACATGCCTTTGAGTATCAAGAATCAAGCTTCAGTCGTAAAGAAAACAAACACAAGGACCCTAGCAGTTTGGGAGAATGTGCATGTCTTGTCAAAACCACTGGATAATTGCACACTTAAGTGTTGAATTTCTCAAAACATCTGTTTTGACACCTACCTGCTTCTTTTATGTGCTTGTAAACATCGTCACTCCCGGCTGAAACGTACGGGATATCGTCGTGGGCAACAAAGTCAATCTGCTTGGATGGAAAGATCACTGTAGTATTTATTTATACAATCTCGTGCAACCGTGCTGGACAGACACAATGTATGCATTGAGAAGTCAAGTAGGTTTTAATTGTCTTGACTTGAATTGACTTGACAGGAGCACGGAAATGTTGATGATTTACTGGTTAAATAATTGCTCATTAGAGGCTTTAATATCCACGTATGGATGTTTTGTTGTGCTTTCGAGGTTTTCTGCATACGGGATGTCCTATCACTCACTCTATGCTCCTCCAGAAAATCCGGCGATAGTGTCCACGGTGCATTCCGGACAACCTCGTCCACGTAGCGACAGTGACTCACTGCATCATATCGCTCGTCCTCGTTCATCACGGTGAAGCCCTTGAGTTTGTGTGTCAAATCATCGCTGCACACTGCAAAGACAAGGACGTTCTAATGACTATTTTACGTAATAAATGCTTGAAAAGTCAATGATGTGGGTGTTGGTCATGGGACGCACTCTAAACAGTAACAAGTATGACTACCAAGGATTACTGAGGGTTCAGGGTTCAAATAATTACAAAAGAAGATTTACTCGACTATTATTACTGTCAAGACTGTAAAAACTACGGAATAAACGGATTAAAATCATTCGACTTTTATTTTTGACAACACGCTGCAGATTTATAAAGCAAAAAAATAAAACTCTACAATTGTTGCTGTCAAAACTACACACTGTAGGTATACACAGAATTAAAATCATTCAACAAATATAAGATTACTCAAGATAAGATCAATTTACTCAAGCTCTACATTTTTTTTTTTAATTGAATGCGTTTCATCAAACTCCAGTCACTTCCTTCTTTCTTTAAGCAAATGTCAAGGTGGATGAGACGTCTGGGACTGAAATCACAAAATGATACATTTGAAATGATAAAAGGTAAAGCCTTACCGCCTACAATGAGATGAGTGTTGGGAAAAAGACGCTTGGCTTGCATAAGAGCGCGGGCGTGTCCGGAGTGGAACATATCAAAAATTCCATCGGCGTAAACTCGCACGGGACGGTTCTCTAAAGGGGAGAAACGTGGAAAGAAAGATGAGAACAACTCCCTTCTTTCTTTTTTTTGTATTCGATTCAGAAGTATGTATATACCTGGTGTTCCACGACGGGCTTCCTCTAAACTCACTCTATCGTACGGAGTCTTCACGACTTCTAGCTGGTCAGAAAAGGGCGCAGGGTCTGCCAGACCCTACAACACAACCCAAACACAACATACAAATAGAAAATGACACTTTAGGACTCCGCGAGAGCCATTTCACTATTTAATAAATATTTCAAACATTTTGGCAACAACAAGAATTATTTACATTTTAGTTATTATAAAAATTATTCTAATAAGTGTCCCGTTCAAGTAAAAATAGTAATATTAAGTGTTTAAATAACACTATCTGTGTGTTATAAATATGTGATTGCAGATAAATTTGTTTTCTCTTATTCTCTTATATTTTTCCATTAATAACTCAATAACAGATTCACCTGCCAAACACGAACACGTCATTTTACGGACAGCTTGACTCACCGAAGTCATTCGTGGGATTTTTCCACCCCGTCCCTCATCCTCTGCTTCCCCGTTGGATCCCTCTCGTCTCCTCTTCCTGCTCAGGCCTGAACTGTGTGCCTCCATGCCTGAAAGTGGGAGATGTTAATGCAGTTTTACCACTAGAGAGAGCTAAAAATCCCTTCCAAGTGTCAGGCTATGAATAAGACTACGCCCTACAGATTTGCACTGAATAAAAATCACTTATGAGGCTGTGAGAATCTACAACGTAGATTTATACTGAATTTAAATTGCACCACAGAAAATCCTTACAGGATTAAAATAACTTCAGTTACTGTCAGACTATAAAAGAATTCGCACTACAGATTCAAAACGGATTAAAAATTACTACACAATTATTTCTATAAAGATGCAGATGACAGGAAGAAATGGAGACGGTGGATTTGCTGTGGAAAGAAGATATGGTTATTTCTGTCAAAATACACACTGCATACTAGATTAAAATTACATCTTTACGGTCTTCAAAATCATAATTTTTCAGTCTTAAAAATCACAAATTTCCTATCAAAATCACAATTTTACTGCAATAAATTCACAATGCAACTGGCTCTCTTAAAAGCAAGCTTTTACTCTCTTAAAATCACAATTTTATTGATTTAAAATCACAATTTTACTGATTTAAAAATCACAAATGTTATTGTCTTAAAATCACAGTTTTACTGGACTAAGATCACAATAGGACAGTAAAAAAAACCCAGTTCCAATGTATACTGGATTAAAACTGTCAAACTGAAAAAATCCACACACTACAGATCACACTGCATTAAAATCACTCCATCGCTGTTCCCGTAGGGCGGATAAAACTACTCAATACAGACTCAAACTGTAGGCAGATTAAAAAGTAAAAGTACATCATTGTTGGACTGCAAGTAAATAAAAAGACACGTGTTCTGATAAAAAATGTAAGACTAATACAACTTCTAGCAATCAAGGATCTTCACCCGTTCATTTTATATGGATTTAGGACCACTTTAAGGACTTGAACATGGATCTTCCTGAACTGAACTTCTAGGAGACATGTCAGATTGACAACATTTACCATTCATGACCACTTCCATCACTGGAGGGTCTTTATCAGCTCATTAAAACTGATTTATGAGCAGTTTTGAGATTATAACATGTCCTGAACAACTACTAGACAAAGCAGTTTGAACTTATTATCACTTTGTGATGGGAAAGTCTTCATCAGCTCGTTTTAAGTTATTTTTGAGCAGTTTTTGGATTTGAACACAGATCCAGGGTTACAAGTAGAAAAGTCAGTGACCTTCAGGAACCACACATTCATGTTCTGACGTGGCACAACGAGTAGAACCCGGTTCCTGCTTTAACTCCTCCTTCAGTCCCTCTGATTTCCTCTAAACCTGTCCTAACCCCGATCGGCGGAACTCGCAGCCCACAGGACCGGACTGGGCCGGAGCCCGCAGCCCTGTCAGAGCCCAACAGCTCGATTTTTCGCTTTTTCAGGACATAAACCGAGCTGGAGACTATCCCGAGCCGCGTGTGTGTGTCAGCAGAGTGTGTGTGAGTCTGAGAAGTTCACGTAAGTGTGAAATGCGGCTCGAAGACTAGTTTAAAGTGAGTTTTAGTGAAAACTGAGCGGTTACGAACCCCGTTCTGCAGGTGGAGGAAGCCTTTAAGCGGAGCTGCTCAGCAAAATGGGGAACAAATGCTCTGAATATTAACGTCACCTACTGTCCGAAGTGACGAGGAGGTTTAAAACTCACTAACGACATGTTCCTGCCTGAAAAAATCCCGGTTTTAAAGCCGGTTTTAAATCCCAAAGCGGAGCTTACCAGCTCCGCGTTAATGTTTTGACAGCTCAACGGGAAGTGACGACACGACCTGGTGTCACAGGAAGTGTCGTTAGCGCTGAAGCTAACGGCTAATTGTGCATATTTTTGGAGTATTATTTGGTCTTTTTTGGCATTTAAGAAATAAAACATTCAGATATTAAACATGTGAAATTTACTACATTGAAAACTGTCACTGTAGAAAAATAAATAACAACTGTGCCTTTACTGTGAGCCTTAATTTACAAATTTTGAAAAAAATAATACTGATTTTTTTTTTTTTTTTTTTTTTTTAGGTATGCAAAAATAGTTTAAAATATAAGCAGCCGTGTATAGTGATGGTGTGAGTTGCTCCATTCTAGAAATTTTACTGAGTAAGAATTCTTTATAGTGGAGGTGAATGGAACCAGACGTCTGAAGCTTCCTTACAGAAAGATACTACATTAAATGTTTTTAAAGACTGAGAGTTATATTTATATGTTAAAAGTAGAAAATGTGCATGGTTGTGAGGGAAACCCAGCTTTTTCTTCTTATTTATGACTGCTTTACAATCATCACCATCTCAACCACACAGTCTGGGGGTTTGGAGAGGAAAGAGCTGTTGGTCAAATGAAAGTGACTGTTCTTGTCATTGTGAACTGCAACACAACCCAATGAAATTCATCCATCCATCCATTTTCTGCCACTTGTCCCAAACGGGGTCGCAGCTCAAGGGTACCTCAGGGTAACCTAGTGGGAAGGTGTTCAAACCCCGATCCTGTGGCCAATGCCCTAACCACTAGGCCACCACTGCCCCAATGAAATTCATCATCTTCATTTCACCCATACACATGTGCAGCTATTGGAAGCACCCATGATGGGGATGCTACTTTGCTCAAGGGTATCTCAGGGCAATCTACTGGTCTGGGATTAAAACCCATGACCTTTTGATCCTGGGGCCAACTCCCTAACCACAAGGCCACAGTTGCTCCTTAAACAGATACTGCTTGACTCCAGTGTGAAATTTACCACCACTTAAAAATATCAGTCATTAAGCCAGCCATTAAGGTGGTCTTAGGGTAGGACACTCACCTATGGACCAAGAGGTTGCAGGTCAAATCCCACCTCCAGCACTACCATCACTGGTTTCCTGAGGAAAGCCCTAAACCTTTGGTTGCTCCAGGGTGACTGTTCCTGCAGTTAGGACTTGGAAGTTGCTCTGGAGAAGAGCATCTGCTGAATGCTATGAATGTAAAGGATGAGTAGGTTATCTTGAGGTACCTTTGAGAAAGGTAATTTGGGGCTGGATGGGTGATAGTCTAGTGGTAGGATACTTGCCTATGGCCAAGCGGTCATAGGTTCAAATCCCATTGTGTTCCTGAGCAAAACCCTTCACCCCAAGTTGTTCCATGGTGCCCATCTCTGGAATCAGGAATTGGAATTTTTAAAGATTCTTACGTTTACATTTATTACTTTAATTGAAAGTGATCAACAAAGCACAGAACATAGTGTACCAAAACAAAATAGTTTTCTGCATTTCACCCACATGCACAGTATAGCAACACTCGGGGAGCAGTGATGGGGACAGTACCTTGCTCAAGGGAACATTTACAGCATTTAGCAGACGCAGAGCGAGTTACATGTCCTGATTACAGGGACAGTCCCCCTGGAGCAACTCAGGGTTAAGGGTCTTGCTCAGGGACCCAGTGATGGTAGTGCCTGGGACTTCTTGAACCATTGGTCCATAGGCAAGTACCCTACCACTAGACCACCGCCACCCCAGAACCTCAGGGCAGGCTACTGATCTGGGTCTCAAACCCTTTAGTCCCTAATGACTAGGCCAGTACTTTGTCCTGCAACTGTTTCTTCGCTACTTCATGTCTTAAATTAGATGCTTTGTTCTGCTTGAAAGTTCAGATGTAGATCACGGTGTAGATTAACCAACACTAAACAATCCAACTTCTCAGCTACAGAGACTGGAATAAAAATGAGAGACAACAACACTGTCCTTCAGGAAGATCTGGAGAACCGCTCAGGTACAGAGACTAGACTGAAAATGAGAGACAACAACACTGTCCTTCAGGAAGATCTGGAGAACCGCTCAGGTACAGAGACTGGACTGAAAATGAGAGACAACAACACTGTCCTTCAGGAAGATCTGGAGAACCACTCAGGTACAGAGACTGGACTGAAAATGAGAGACAACAACACTGTCCTTCAGGAAGATCTGGAGATCTGCTCAGGTACAGAGACTGGACTGAAAATGAGAGACAACAATACTGTCCTTCAGGAAGATCTGGAGAACTGTTCAACAGGACATAAAAATACAAGACTCTTTTTGGAAACAGAATATGAAGAAATGAGGAACTCCAGGCTTTCTTAACTTCATGCCTGTACCCAGAACTTTGTAACCATTCCCTGTAAAGCTAGTAAAACAAAGCGGACTCGTTAAGTTTCTCTTAAACAGAGCAATTCACACCCAATCCACGCTGAAGGTTTTTCCACACCTTAACCCATTAATTATGCAGGAATGTTGAGCAATCTCTGAAATGATCCTTTAAAGCCTGTGCAGGTAAAGTGACTTGAATTTACTAGAATTGAAGATCGATCAGTTTAAGAAGTACTTGAAGATCCATGTAAATATAAAAAATCCCCAAGATATTCAGAAGTAAATGAAAGTTTGTTCGAAAACACAAATTCAAGTTTTGTAGGTATATGGAACTGAGAAGTAGATGTAATGACTAGCTCCTCCCTCTGTATAAAACTGAGGCATTGGGAGCCATTGAGATCCATTTTGTCCTTTTTAAAGCCCAGCAATTCAACAAATTTAGATTTTCCTTATTTGATAGATGGTGATTTGAAACACTTGATCCAGACCTAAAAGAAATTCCAAATTTGATTACCAACAGATGAACCCAGTATAACCACGACTCTAAAGATCATGGTTTCCCATAATGATCTTTTGCAAAATAAGCAGGCAACACATTTGTGAAGGAGCATTGTTTATTTCTTAAAGGACATTTAAGTGGGAAGCAAAAGCACATTAATCTTGCAGCTGACCAATACACAGTTTCAAAAAACTTCAGTTTCCTTCAGACAACATTACATGTCAAAGGACGTGCACCTTTACACATACAGGGACGTATGGAAGGTGCCTCACCTCAAATAAACTATATAATTATATTGCATTACTTCAAGACAAGTCACAAGTTTGTGACCCATTTTGGCACAACCCCCCCCCCAGCTCAACATTTCAAAATGTATGGAGATGACGTTTGGACAACCGTCCTTTAGAAAGACAGTGAATTTATGAGGATTATTTCAGCACGGTTAGACAGAAAAAGGCCTGAAATCTGATCCAGCAGCAAACTTGGTAAAAAAAGAAAAGAAAAAAATCCCCATAGTGGAATGTTCTGCAAGATATGGCTTGGCTTTTTCTGAAAATTTTCATTCCTCCACAGTTGGTGTAAGGCACAGGAGTTCGGAAATCTGTGGCAACAGCACAACATACTTTAAATAAGTTTGGATGAAGGGACAGTTGATCTTCGACTTGTCAGTACAGCGGGGAAAGAAAAGAGGAATGATGAGAGATGATCCATTTGCCTCCTTACATCCCCATCCTGATGCTCTGAATGATCTGGAAAATGGCTGAGAAGAGAAGGAGGGATAGGTCATATGAATTAAAAATGCATTAATATTGGTTTGAGCCAAGACAGCACAGATAATGTCTTTCTAAAGACAAGACTGGACACTTTCCCGCTTGATTCTCATTGTTGAATCCATATTTTTGGGAACATTCCAGCAGACCTTTACACTGTGTGAAGCTTTTCAGATGAACAAAGCAACAGAAAAGCCCCAAATTGCTTCAAAATCAACCCTGTAGCAGCGATGGGTGTTTCCATCTCCTGCCAAATTAATCCACAATTTTTACTGAGTAAACAGACTGATGAGCTCTATTGGCCAAACGACTTGGACACTAATCTTGATACTCTAGATCTTCAAACTACCGAGTGGATTATATGCCTGCACAAGCAGGACAGAGACCGACCTCTGCACCTCATTACAACAGGGGACGTGACTTCTACAGGCTTGCATCACTGATGTCATCACCATTTCTGACCCGGAATTAAAGTAAAAACACCCAAAAGGGGTCTTTTATCCAGCACTATGGGGCGATCAGTGATTGAATGAAAACGAGCGCCATGATGAAAGTTCAAGGTCTGCAGATGGAATAGCACTATATAGCACTTTTTAAAACTGTTGTCACAAATCAGTTTTACAGAGTCCAGGTTTGAGCATCCAGTGATGAAAAAAAGGCAGAGACTAAGAGCCCATCCTCCTCTGATCAGATAATCAAGAAAAATCAGTGACATGAATGAAGTGCCCAACATTATCAATAGATTAATTGA
The DNA here is from genome assembly GCA_017165825.1 of Hepsetus odoe. NCBI lineage: Eukaryota > Metazoa > Chordata > Actinopteri > Characiformes > Hepsetidae > Hepsetus > Hepsetus odoe. The sequence continues at coordinate 26,392,341 of CM029375.1, forward strand.
CTGATTAAATAACAGTCTCAGCCACTGGGGGCTGGGACAGTAGAAGTGTCCACTAGTCATAATTAGAGGGTCACTGAAATGTTTGTTAGGCTAAAGTTTAAGTCTGTGCTTCGTTATGGGTGTAGTATGAAGATGTGAGCTCTTCACTGAGCAGATCCACTCAGGACCGTCCTGCCTGCTTCAAAATGATGACTCCTATTAAAAGACATAGGTGGCACCCAAAAGCTCTGGAGGAAACTCACCTGATCCACAGACTACAAAGACGAATAGTGCCAGGAGCCATGGCCCTACTGTCGCCTTCTGGTCTTGTATGCCTCTCTGCGGGGCGAATACAGTGAATTAATTCACTTTTCATTTCAGTTTATTGGGGAAAAAACAGCTCCACAGAGTGGAGCAAATGGGCTAAGCTGCATAACAGAGCAGCAAACTTAACATGAGCAGCAAACATCACTTCGAGCAGCACATAGAGAGACAAAAACCATGATTATTTCATACTAAACTATCAGACTTCAATTCAAACAGCCTGCAAGGAAGAGCAAGGCCAGCTTCAACTCACCGTCGATCTGGCCACATTTCCCCGCTGTGTGATGTTTTTGCAGTGCTTCTCATTGGCCAGACGTATCCTCTGCTTTGCGACCATGTTTCGGACTTAAAATAAACCGCTAAACGACCAGAAATCGCTCAATTTATTGCCGGTTTTGTCGCCAGAAGCCGGACCCTCGACGTGCTCCCCTCTCAGATGTCTACGTAGGCATAACGAGAATCCCCGCCCCTCCTTATTATGCCACGGAAGCCCCGCCCACACAGAGAGCACACGCACACTCCGAAGGTCCCGCCCACTACGTTTGTTCGCGCCGATTTCCCCACCCCTTTCATCTATTTTACATAAACGAACCCCGCCCCTCTTATTCCGTTGTCGTGGCGAATCTAGACCGTCTGCATTTTCATGTTTTTTTTTTTTGCCACATTTTTCCAAAGAATGCGTGTATATGTGTTGAAAATAGTACAAATAATAAAGATAAAAGTACAAATAAAAACGAACATATAAGCTTTAAAATTTTTTATTTAGAAAAAATTAATTAAAATAAAGAAAAAAGAGAACCTAGTCTCAAGCCTAAGAATGGTACAAACTTGCCTCGGTAAAGAAAAAATATCACTATTTTTTTTAGCTAAATCACAACACTTTTCTTGCACGCCGCAAGAATAAAAATAGAAAAAGACATAAAAAGACAAACATGGAGAAAAAATGGACTAAAACACAAGCAGAAGGGAAAAAAGTCTAATGTAGGCTCATACTAGAGGGTTGTCTTAAGTGTTTATATTCTCAACCACATTTTATTATTATTCTCAGCAACACAAAGAATCAAAAACTATATATTTTATAAAGAATAAATATATATTATTAAGATTTCTTGATTTTTACACAGAACTACATGTAGAAATAAGAATCGGATTTTTTTAAATGTATTCCAGAAAATGGAAATGTAACGCAATGAATTAATTATAAAATAGGGGTAAAATAATATTTATTTTTATATTCAGTATAAATGTGTTATATCACTGCACTGTTTTATACAATAAAAATATAAGAATTAAATAATAAAATTAATTAAAGTACGTCATCGGTGGGTCACGTGGGCGCGTCTCACTTCCGGTCAACATGGCGCCTCCTGTACCGCACTTGGCAGGTAGGAGAGAGGATCTGGAGTGGTTTTTAAAATGGGTGTCTTTTATAAAAGGCTGTTTTATTTGTTATTGCAGGATTATTGAGAGCTCAAAGCTGTGGTTCATTTCAGGCCAGTTTGTGTTGAGCGACGTGCAGCAGCAGGGAAGGGCTTTTATTCTCTACTTTCTTTAAATAAACCGCATTTTTTGACTTTAAACTCCAAAAAATCCGGTTATCTCTAATCATACTCAATTCATACTGCCTTGATGAAGCGTAATTCCTCTCCTCGATAATACTTATTATTATTATTGTTGTTATTATTATTACCCTTACATTTATTCTTTATTTCTTTGTTAATTGCCATGTAAATATGTATATATAGCTCATGTATAGCTCTTTTATCTCTTATTAGCTCTTATAGCTCTTATATTTTTTTATATTCTTTCTGTCTTTCTTGTTAAAGAGCCCTGTAACACCCCAGTTTCTAATTCATGGGATAATAAATGATTATTCTATTCTATTCTATTCTATTCTATTCTATTCATTTGATTAAGTCAATTGGCCCATGATTTGAGTTTTATTCACACATTCACATTAAATAATTTCTAGAAGCCACTTTTATTATTATTATTATTTTTTGGCAGTTTTTTTTTCCTTGCTCTTTGATTCAAGGAGTATGAAGACATTTACATTTACAGCATTTAGGAGCAACCCGGGATTAAGGGTCTTTCTTAATGGTGGTAGTGCTGGAGGTGGGATTGAAACCAGCAATGTCTTTGTCTTTAGGTGATTATCCTACCACTAGACCACCAGCACCTCAAAGAGAACAGATGCTCAGTGATTTGATTTTCAATGCTGAGTTTGTAGTTCAATATTCTCCAACATTTAGAATGTAATTTAAATGTAGAAAAGTGTCTGGTCAGGGTGTTCAGCACAGTTTATGAATAAAACTACAGCTGGGCAGCAGGAGGAAGTGATGTGTGTTGGACTAGTTTATTGATTTGTACTGTTTGAACCCTACAAGTAATACATTTGCATTAAATGTCAGTGATATTTTCAGTTTGTTTCTTTACATTGTTTCACCCCAATCTCAGCGTGATAATATTTATATTGCAATGATTTATTGTATTAAGTCATCCTGCTGACTCGCAGTGCTAAGTGGAGTTTAAATGGGTGTGATCGAGCTGGAAAACTCTAAAGTTTGTATGGATGGGGTCAAAAATATCTGGACATTATGAATATAAGTAATTATAATGCATTAATAAACACTAATGCCCCCATTTAAAGGTCTGGTAAAACAGGAAATGGTCAAAGCATACGGTTAGCAACTATTTGTGCCCTTTTAAAAGATAATTAAGTTAAAAATGTGCCTCTCTGGTAATTTAACTCCATCCCACACTTAAATTAGGAGAATAAAATCAGCCGTTAGATAAAGTAGTGAAAAACAACAACAGAATCAAGCTTTTGACGTGCATCTTCTCAGTCCCCTGACCTAAACCTGTACGGAGACTGAATGTTCTTCAAGTCATTAATTGTCTGATTGCCATAAATGCCTAGTGCTTTAGGGCTGGGTTAAGAAGGTCATGGGTTCGAATCCCTGACCACGAGATTACCCTAAGGTATTATGGGTACTGTTCCATCACTGCTCCCCGGGCACTTTAAATAGCTGCCCCCTGCTACATGTGTGTGTGTGTGTGTAGGTTCAACGCAGAGGTTATTTGGGCAGAGGTGGATTAGTGTTTAGGTACTAGGCCCCAGAATTGGAAGTTCTTGGGTTTGAATCTTAGACCAACAGGTTGTCCTGAGGTACCCTTGGGCAAGGTACCGTTCCCATCACAGCTCCCCAGATGCTTTAAATAGCTGCCCACTGCTGCATGGTGTGTGTGGGTTAAATGCAGAGGATGCATTTCGTTGTGGTTCACTGTGTGCTGTTCATAATGTCACTTTCACTTTCACATATATACGGTACACTCTCAAACCTGAAACCTCTAGAAAAACTGCTCCTGGAAAAGGAATTTTGATGCCAGCTCCCTGTCAGATTCACGTCCTGACCTTTTTTGTTTCTTTCCAAACCAGTTAGGGGGTCAGAAGGGACGCTCCTGCTACACGGGCCTCCAAACTGTGCAGAAAACACGGCGTTCCAACGGTGAGTTATTTATTTTTTTTACTGTGAAAGAAAACTCATGTCAACATCAATCTAAATATATTTTATATTTATATTTTATTTATTTTATATTAAAAATATTTTGTATATTTCAGAGATGGACGTCAGAGCAAATACATCACTTTCAGCAGTGACGGCTCCTTGTTTGGCTGGTGCAATGGAGAGAAGTAGGAATGGAAGTTTATGATTGTCTCCCTTTCTCCTGTTTGGTGAAAACATGACCAGCTCTCACTTCTGTGTCTAACATAAGGTTTGTCCTGTTTGTGAAGGGTCAGTGTGGTTAAAGCCTCGAGTGGAGATCTGGTCAAGTCTTTTGATCTACCGAAAACAACAATGCTACAGTTTTCCCCTCAAAACAAAGTGCTGGCTACATGGAAGCCCTACACCAGTGAGTATTATTAATGCATAGTATGGAGCTCTTTCTTCTAAAACGGGAATTAATCAAGGGAGTTCTCCCCCTGCTTTACTGCAGTGGCCTTTTACTTTCCAAAACGAATAGTAGATGATTTTCTACAGAGATTATACAATCTGTGTGTGCAGATTGAGTCATGGCTACACCAATTTACTAATTGAAAGGGATTTCTTCGTACTTATTGGGCAAATAGTCAACGTTTTAAGCATAAATTTCCCAGATAAGTAAGTCCACTACCTCTTCAGTGAGAATATAACAATCAGTTTATTCCTTGAACATTTTAGAAACGCAGGATAACCCTCAGGGTGAGGCCAACCTGCAGCTCTGGGACCTTCAAACAGGAGCCTGCATCAAAGCCTTCTACCAGAAAAAGGCACAGGGATGGTGAGTAATCACAGTAATGGAACGGGGACAGATCCACATGCAGCCTGTGCGTTTAAATGCCATGTTGTTATAAATCTGGCTCATTTTTAAAGGTGTCCAAGTTGGGTCGATGATGAAAGCATCGCAGTGAGATGTGTTAACAATGAGCTCCATTTCTTTGAAAACAATAACTTTGGTAAGATTTCTCTTTTAAACCTCTTTGTTACGACTGAAATGTTTACGCTGTTGTCTCAGGCCCTCTAGAAAATGACCTGTTTGCTTGATTTATTCAAATGTTCACAAAGGGGACTAGCATTAATATTCCCATAAATTTTCATAAAACATGCCATTTTAACTGGGATTTAAATAAAGTAGGAATTACCTTGTTTAAATCAGTCAGTTTACTTAAATTGTGTTTGGTAATTATGTCCAAACGTGCTTTTTGCAGAAACAATTGCCAACAAACTGCATCTTCAGAAGGTTTCTGATTTTGCTCTGTCTCCGGGAAACCAGCCCAGCAAGGTATTTCATTTTTAGGAGAATGGCTTGCATTCTAAAAATTTGAGAAAATATACCTCGTTACGTTTATTCATTCCTTCATTCATTCATTCAGATAATTTCCTAAATATTCGGCTCTATTAAAACCAGATAAATGCATCAATTAATATCCGTTCAATACTGGTTGAATCCAAATCCTGTGTGAAAGTGAAATGAAGTTTTTCCCAGCATATATCCACCAGTACGATATAATTCCATGGTACATTTCTAGTTTTGAGATATTATCAGCAATAAGAAAGGAAGGTGCATGGACAGTTGATAGTTTTAGGAAGAATTTTGAAATAGACCTACCTTTCCATACAAAGTTTGAAAGACGCTTTCTGTTCTTTAAGTCTCATTAGTTTGAGAGAATTTACAACTCATCCTGCCACTGAGAGAGCCTAAAAAATTAAGATTTATGCTCCTATTCCTAGAAGTAATGGTAACTTCTAGGCTTCAAATGGAAAAATCCATCACATAGTGCTTGTAGTTCCTCCTACCTTCAGTGCACATGATCAGAAGTCTTCAGAGACTTAGTCTTCAGAGTCGAAAATACGCGAAGACACAGATGTGAGATCACGTGAGACACAAAGTTAAAACTTAATTTTCACAAAAACCTCATTGAGGTCAAAAGCGGTGTGTTTTCATACCGGTATGTGTGTAGACGGGTACTCATCCGATCTCTTGTGTCTCACCAAAGGTTGCTGTCTACGTTCCTGGTAGCAAAGGAACGCCCTCTTTTGTCCGGCTTTACCAGTACCCTAATTTTGGCGGTCCGACCTCAGCTCTGGCCAACAAAAGCTTTTTCAAAGCTGACAGGGTGACCATGCTGTGGAACAAAAGAGGTAGGCTTCCATACTGTGGAATCCGATGCCCTGTAATGGTGTGGATGATGAGGATGTCGGAAAAAATGAGCGACGCTTGTCACAGATGCCCTCTTCCTTTTTTGTTTCCCACAGCCAGCGCAGTTCTCGTGACCGCCAGCACAGAAGTGGACAAAACTGGTGCGTCGTATTATGGAGAGCAGACGTTGCATTATCTTGCTACTAATGGAGAAAGCGCAGTGGTGCAGCTACGTAAGTGCACTGCTGTTTCATGCGTTAAGGTCATGTAGTTTTATATACACTGTATGTACAAAAGTATTGGGACGCAGCTCTTATTACCCACTGCAGCACGTACACAAAACCAGCCATCTAGTCGTGCAGACAGGTTTACAGACGTTAATGAAAGATCGTTCTGAAGAGCTCCGTGTCTGTACTGTTATAAGAAGCCACCCTTACGGTAATTGGACCAGTGGAAACGTGTTCTGTGGAGTCTCCAGCAGTCTGATGGACGAGTCTGGGTTTGGCAGATGTCAGATGTCCTGAGTTGTTTTTTGGACCCATTGGTTCCATCTTAATCTTAATGCTTCAGGGTACAGGGACGCTTTGGACAATTCTTTGCTTCCAACATTGAGGAGAAAACCTTTTGACTGGCCCGTGCAGAGCCTTGACCGAAGTCTCATCAAACGACTTTGGAAGAACTAGAACGAAGATTGTCGGCCAGGTTTTCTTACCTCATACCTGTTCTCAAATGCTCTTCAGGCAAAAAATCCTGCAGACGCTACAAAGTCTTGTGGGGAAACTCCCAGCTGTTGTGGCTGCCAAGGGGGACCAAAAGAAAGCCTATTGGCCATTAAACATGGTATAAAGTGTCCATTAACATTTTTGGTTAATTTGCTTCTTTAGAAGTGCCTTCTTTCATGTCCAATGTCAGTCCTACCATAATGGTGGTCTAGTGGTAGGATGATTGCCTTTGGGACCAAGAGTTCACAGGTTCAAATCCAACCTCCAGCACAATCACGATTGGGTCCCTGAGCAAAACCCTTCACCCCGAGTTGCTCCAGGGGGACTGTCCCTCTAATCAGGAAATAGAAGTCGCTCTGGATTAGAACGTCTGCTGAAAATGCCATAAAATGACTCTTGTATGTAAATGAGCGGTTTTCTGATTGGCTGCCCAGTATTGATCCTTATTTAACAAGCAGTCTGGATGGAAATGCTCTAGGCTGAGTATGCAGACACTGTAAATGCCTTATTTTTACCACCATTTTGCTGATTACAGATTTAATCAAACTATTTCAGGAAAAAAAATATGATGTGCACTTAAAAATACGGCAGGCTTGAACGCTCTGCTGTTCATCTTACTAGTAAACCGTTATATATATTGGCTTTATCATTAAATACTATAAGATTTAGTAAGTAAGTAAAATGGTTTTATATATTTTTCTTTTAATTTAAATCATTTGTCTTTCATTAACAGATACAATAAGCAATGAAAATAAAGTGAATTATAAATTTAACATACAAATTATAGTGATTGTAATCTGTAATCTGAATGATGCCTCCATTGGTTAAATCATTATTTCTTTTTGTCTTTTTTTTTTTTTTTTTTAACAGCAAAGAACGGCCCTATTTATGATGTGTCATGGAGCCCCAGCTCTTCAGAGTTTTGTGTTGTTTACGGTTTCATGCCGGCCAAGGCCACAGTCTTTAACCTGAAGTGTGATCCGGTTTTCGACTTTGGCACGGGTCCCCGGAATGCTGCCTTTTACAGTCCTCAGGGCCACATCCTGGTCCTGGCAGGATTTGGAAACCTGAGGGGGCAGATGGAAGTGTGGGATGTGAAGAAGTATAAGCAGGTGTCCAAACCCCAAGCAGCAGATACAACCTTCTTCTCATGGTGCCCCGACGGAGAGCATATCGTGACGGCTACCTGCTCGCCCAGACTCCGGGTCAGCAACGGCTACAAAATCTGGCATTACACCGGGGCGGTCCTGTACAAGCAGGACATGCCGGCCGATAAAGAGCTTTGGGAGGTCCTCTGGCAACCTTTCCCTGCTGGAACCTTCCCACTCAGAGCTGTGAAATATCAAGCAGCTCCCAGTGATCTGGGCAGCACTGAAGCTAAACCTGCCCAGGCCTACCGACCCCCTGCTCTCCGAAACAAACCAGAGACCAGCAGTTACAAACTGGTGAGGTCATGTGGTGATTGTTATTGAGCCGTTCACAATATATTGTTATGCAGCACTGTGCAAAAGTTTTAGGCGGGTGTCAAAAATGCTGTAAACAGAACGCTTTCAGAAATGGAAGTGTTGATCATTTATTTTCATCAATCAACAAAATGCAGTGAATGAACAAAAGAGAATCTAAATCAGATCAATATTTGGTGTGACCACCCTTTGCCTTCAAAACAGCATCAAGTCTTCTAGGTACACTCGCATACAGTTTTTGAAGGAACTCGGCCATTAGGTTGTTCCAAACATCTTGGAGAACTGAGCACAGATCTTCTGTGGATGTAGCTTCCTCACATCCTTCTGTCTCTTCATGTGATCCAGACACACTGGATGATGTGGAGATCAGGGCTCTGTGGGGCCAGAAGAACTGATGCTCGTCTGAAGGCAAAAGGTAAAAACGCCAGATATTGATCTGATTTAGATTTTTCTTTTGTTCGCTCACTTTGCATTTTGTAAATTGATCAAAATAATCAATCATTATTTATTTTTCTGAAAGCGTTCTTCGTTTACAGCAATTTTTCCACACCTGCCTAAAACTTGCACAGTACTGTATATACACAGCTTAAGAAAATGAACGGAACACTTATTAATGGGATTATAGTATCAAGTGAGTTAAACTGGTGGGATATTGGGCGATAAAAATACTTTGGCGACATGGTTCTGAAATGCATTCACTGTGAGTGGGTGGAGCTTAACTGCTCTAAGCGATAAATGTACATATGTACTATGATTTGAAATGAACTGTTATTTCAGCTAAGATCCCATATTTGGACTTTTTGGGTGACTAAGCAAAAGTGGTTTTTTTTGTTTGTTTTTTTTTTTTTTTAACTTAAAGTGAAGTGAAAGTGATTTTGTCATTGTGAACCACAGCAAAATGCATTCTCTGCATTTAACCCACACACACACACATGCAGCAGCGCCCGGGGAACAGTGATGGGGATGGTACCGTGCTCAAGGGTACCTCAGGGCAACATCGTGGTCTGGGATTCGAATCTGTGACTTTCCGATCCTCGGGATTATTCCTAAACTATAGATGCTAAATAAATATACTAAAGAAATATTTTTAAAAAATAAATATTGAACAATATTTACATCCTTAAATTCCAGAAAGTTAATTTTAATACATTCGTTCTTCTGTGATCAGGACCCCCAAGGACCAGCAGTGAGTTATTTGAGTAGTTGATCACCTGAGGTACCCTTGAGCAAGGTACAGTCACCGTCACTGTCACTGTTCCTTGGGCGCTTTCAATAGATGCCCTCTGCTGCAGGGTGTGTGAGTGTCAGAGGTTAGTTTAGATGTTTTAAATAGCTTGTAAAAGTGCATGTAATTCCTCTCGTTTAATTTAAGAAAATTTAATTTATTAAAAATAAATAGTAATATAAATTATTACTATAACACAGTAATATAAATTATATATATTTTATATAAAATGAAAATGCTAAATATGTTAAATAGAAAAGTCTACAGAAGGTTAGCAAATGCATGATGATTTACTGTGTTTATCAATCTCATTTCTGAAAAAAATTTTTGGGATTTCGGCCACAATCGAGCAACCGTACTATACGTTACTATAAGCATGGTTGATAATGATGATGCTGCAAATGTGAGACCATCATAATGTCTTCCCATGCTAGCATGAAGAGGAACCGCCACAAACCATGAAGCCTACTGGAGAGAAGCCATCTAAGGCGGCTTTGAAGAACCAGAGGAGACGAGAGGCAAAGAAAGCAGCCAAACAGGTTCGTTGAGCTTTTTTCACATTTTGTTTTTACAGATTTGTTGTGGGTTATTTTCAGCCCAAACCTCAGATTTTTATTTATTTTTTCCCTCCCCTCCCCATCATGGAACCAGTTGAACATCAGATGTTCTCAACGCTCACTTTGCAGTTGCAGCAGCTTCTTTCTGACATGATTATATAATGGCTGAGCACTTAAACTACCACTCAAAAGTTTTGTTTCATTAAAAGATGGATCCAAATGTATTTGATTACACCATATTTCAAACATTTTTGAAAAAGTAAGAAACAATGTCATGTGATTCTCTTTTTTCCAGATTGCTCAGACCATGAGCATTTGATGAGACCATTTCTTTTTGTGGCTTTACCAGTAAACCAGTTGGCTGTTTTTGCTCAAGGGCTGGAAATTTATCCAGACGCAATGTTTAACTGTAACAACCGTAATTGAAAGCAGACGGGGTTTTGCCAGTTCTGCACGAATATCCTGTCCGTTTGGACGTGTCCATGACTGCAGGCTGCAGTTAAGTTTTCGTTCCAGTAGGAAACGTCCTGTATGATCGGCTACAAAAAGCCGTAATTGGGTGTTAATTGGCGTCGTTTTGTTTCGGTAACTGTTTATTTTCTTTCATGTTATTACAGGAAAACAAGTCTGATGAGGTTACTACTCCAGGGTCAAAGCCAACATCTGCTAGTCCTGCTCCTGAGACTACAGGAGACGTGGAAACAGACAAAAAGATTAAGAATTTAAAGAAGGTATAAATTCTTCATCCTTGTTAGGGTTTAAAATGAGAGCCTATACGTTCACACAGTCTGGGCCCACTTGCTCAAATGGCATGTTTTCCCATTTTCTAAGTGAAATTAAGGAATCAGGTGTAGTAAGTTAAATGCACTTCATTAGATACTCTTCTGTGTGAAGTTATAGGACATTTCTACTGTCCGTTTTTCTTTTTTCAGTATATTAAATCATTTACATAAGCATGATCCAAGTTAAGTATGTGTTCTTGTTCTCTGAGGGAAAATGAACAGAGCGTGATTTGGGGGGTTGGTATGCAGCTGCTTTATTGTCTTTCAATTTAATACAGGAAAACCAGTCTGATGAAGTCACTCCTCCAGTGGCAAAACCAGCATCCGATAGTCCTGCTCCAGTAACGTCTAGGGACCCAGAAACCGAGAAAAAGATTAAGAATTTAAAAAAGGTACAAAATCTTGATTATTGTCCAGTTAAGGACATTTAAGTTTAAAGATGGGAGACTATACAGTCCTTCAGTTTGGGCACCTTGATCAGTTGACATGTTTTGTTGATTTTCGAGGTGAAAATGATACCAAGACGTAATAAATAAAATGTAATTTCATTAAATGTCTAATAATATTACAGATGTTGCCATTTCTTTTTGATTTTTTTTGCAAATTTTGTTGCTGAATTTAGCATTTATAAGAAAACTGAAAAAAATTAACGTGGTCTGTGCAAAAGTTAAAGCACACCTTTCCCGTAAGTTCATACATTGGCAAATAAACCGGCTGTGCTCTTATTCTCACTAGAAGGGAAACGAACAGAGCATGTCATTTATGTTCTTTCAGCTGAATAGTACAGAGAAGGCCAGTGGTTCTCAAACCAGGTGGTCCATACTTCTTGTTCTGACACTACTTATAGCAGAGTCACAGCAAACCTGAGGCTGCAGTAGGTGACTAACCCTATACTGTGTGGGTTTGATACAGAAACTGAAGGCAATAGAGGAGCTGAAGGAGCAGCAAGCGGCAGGCAAACAAATGCAGAAAAATCAGGTACTGCCTGTGATGGAAATAATATGGAGAAGCTGAAAGTCCTAGACTTGGACAACTTTTACTTTTTCTAGCATGTTTGACTTGAATATTGTAGTCTCTAAAACATTTCTCTTTATCCCACCAGCTTGAGAAGATGCAGAAGGAAGCACAACTGTTGAGTGAGCTCGAGGAACTGAGTTTAGGACTGTAATCGGGCCATATTTCCTCTCCATTAAATTATAGCCAACACACGCCACTGTATGTGAATGGATATGAGAAGCTGAACCAGTGGACCATCGCTGGATTCAGTTAAACATCTAAAGAAACATCATCATGAACAGAAAATCACCTGCTGCATTTCATTTCGTCCTTCTAAACACATGGTTGATAACTAAAACATGGCCTGGATCTCTTTAGGCATTATTGCTATGCAATATTATGTACGTATCTGAGGAGGTTATGCTTATCTACACATGAAACGAAAGCAGGAGCTTTCTGTATTGCACATCTGTATCAACATCTGGATTCACGCCATGTAGTTTTGAAGAACTGCTTTTGGTTCTTTTTTCATGCTTCTAAAATGTTCAGTGGTTTCCATCAAAAAGAAAAATAAAGAATGGTTAAATCAGAAACATTTTTACGTTTTCCTCCATGGTGGCAGCACTTAGTAATGTGACTGAGAGGTTTTTTCATGTATGGCCACAAGTTTATTTTGCTGCTGTGGAGTAAGAACCTTAAGGACATGGGAAATAATCTTTACCTTTAATAAAAAAGAGCAGTGATATGTGAAAACTATTCAAGCATGTATGATTTACTCCTGTTCCAAACTGTTCCAAACGATCCAAGCTGGTTTAGAATGAACTGACAAGCCTAAAAGCACGTTATTTACCCACATTTGGACACCTCCACTGACCGCACAAGCGCAAACTAGTTTACAATTATAGAATGTGGTCCATCTCCTTATCTTCTGCTCCTTTATTAATGATCAAAATCATTCCTGTCAGTGCAGTGCTGCAAAAATCCATAAAACATCATCTCGGACCAGTCCATTTGACCACTTTTCCAAGCAGACAAAACATTTTTCAATGGAAGAGAAACAAAAACTGAGAACAAAACTAAAGTTTTGAGCCCTTTCACTCCCAGTACAGCACCCAGTTATGCAGACAGCTGTGTGTATTTTCACTGTGAACAGGTTATAATGGTGCCTCTTGATAGGTTAAATATCTAAAAAAAAAAAAAAAAAAAATTATATATATATATATATATATATATATATATATATATATATATATATATATATACACTGCTCAAAAAACTTAAAGGGACACTTTGAAAACATCAGATCTTAACTGGGAAAAAAAACGTCCTGCTGGATCTCCATACTGATATGCAATGGGTGATGTGTTAGGAACAAAAGGCCACATCATTTGATGAAAATGAAAATGATAAACCCACAGAGGGCTTAATTTGAAGTCACCAAGAAATTTTAACTGAAAGACTGATATGGCAGCTAGTCCAATTTGCTGAAATGTCACTGCAACAACTAAAAATGGTCCTCAGTAGATTGTATGGCCCCCACGTGCTTGTATGCATGCCTGACAACGTCAGGGCTCCTCATGAGATGATGGATGGTGTCCTAGGGTATCTCCTCCCAGATGTTCCATTTAGGTCAGGCGAGCATGGGGGACCCAAGACCCACTGCACCAGCGAGGGTACCTAATGGCAGTCAGGGTGCAATCGTTTATCCTGTGCAGGTCTGTGCGTCCCTCCATGGATATTCCTCCCCAGACCAACACTGACCCACCAAACTGATCCTACTGAACAATGTTGTTGGCAGCATAACGTTCACCGCAGCTTCTCCAGACCCTTTCACGTCTGTCACATGAGCTCAGAGCCCTGCTCTCATCTGTGAAAAGCTCAGGGCGCCAGTGCTGGACCTGCCAATTTTAGTTTTCTCTGGCAAACGCCAGTTAAGCGCGACAGTGCTGGACAGTGAGCACAGGACCCACTAGAGGACGTCAGACCCTCAGCCCACCCTCATGAAGTCTGTTTCTAATGGTTTGGTGAGAGACATTCACACCAGTGGCCTGCTGGAGGTCACTTTGTAGGGCTCTGGCAGTACTCATCCTGTTCCTCCTGCACAAAGGAGCAGGTACCGGTCCTGCTGATGGTTTAAGGACCTCTGACGGCCCTGTCCAGCTCTCCTAGAGAAACTGCCTGTCTCCTGGAATCTCCTCTTGAGACTGGGAGACACAGCAAACCTTCTGGGAATGGCACACACTGATGTGGTGGAGCTGGACTGCCTGTGCAACCTCTGTAGGGTCCAGGTATCTCCTCATGCTCCTGGTAGTGACACTGACTCGAGTCAAATGCAAAATTATTGAAAAGCAGTCAAAAAAGATGACTGCACCTGTTGTTAATTTCATCAACACCAAAACAACCGACCCTGATTAAATAACCCCTCTGATACTGAACTGACCAGATCAATATAATACTGACTTGATACTATACTCTCATTAAAAAGTGTTCCTTTCATTTTTTTTAGCAGTGTATATAAACCTATCCAAACTCTCTCTGTCTCACACACACACACATACGTTAAGGAAAAGAAGAGTGTCAGTCAAATACTAGTCTATTGGGATGTATCGGGGAAAAGAGAAAAGGTTATATAATGTTTCTGCAGCTTCTTATATTTGTTGCTGCTGTTTGTTAAATGAAGAGATTCTGGGAGCTTGTTTCCAGGTTGTGGACATTGTTTATGTGATCTGCTGATGTAAAGGCTTTAATACGACACCCTTAGCTGGTGTTACAGGAGACTGTGGAGTTTTCAGGCTCATTCTAACCCAGTGATGAATAAGACTGAATCAGAAACACAATAATATTCATTAACTCTGCCTCAAACAAAGGTAAACACTGTCTTATGAGACAGGAGAGAAAATATTAAAGGACCACAGACTCCATCCTAGGTTTCAAATAATCTTTAAATTTGCATTTTATCCAACTTTTTTTTTTTCATTTTTAAAATTAAATTTCAAACAATACGAAATGTTGTGCGAAGAGCTAAAACGGCTTCATGGAGAGACTTTTATTTTGTACGAGACCCGGGTGTTAAACAAGAAAAGGCTCTTCAGAAGGCGAGCTGCGTTGGGACTCCTCGGCTTTTAAGCACAGAGACTGTCTCAGGTTGGAATAATGGTCACTTTAATTGCACGTATAATGTCTGTGAAATGACTGGAGTAGGATTCTCGAAGTTTTATTCACGTTTTGAGCACTGTTGCCTGGGGTATCTGACGTTAGCCGTTAGCTTTTAGCTTTTCCTGAGCTGCCGGCAAACAAGAGCGGCGCGGGGACTTTTATTTTTTATAACAGCAGAAACAAATCACACACGCTGAACACAAATGTCGATAAAATCGGTCTCCGACAACGCACTTGCTTTCAAAAGTGTTCCCAAACGAACGTGATACATGGTTTTAGTGTAAAATGGAGCTTATTTAGTAGCTCTGTCCTTTCTGGAGGGCAGGGTTTCATGTTTATTCAGAGTGGGAGGTGATGAGGACTGCATGTCTCTCAGTTTAATGTGAATTTATATAAAAATCACATGTTTGTGTGTTATGGAGCTGAAGACCAGTCAGAAGTCCCATAAAGACACCTGTCCACCTCCTACAGTGGGCATCAGACACAATATAATGAAATGTAGTTTGGACAAGACCTTTACACAGTAGAAATAATATTAATAATAAATAAAAAATCCATCAAAACAGTATGTAAAGGTGTATAAACATTAAACTATTAGTATTGTTCATAAACAACTGTCCTGTCATTCTGTCCTTTATTTATTATTATTATTATTATTATTTTATTTTGTATCTTGTAAGGTAGATATACATCTCCTTTAAACTTATTTTAAAATGATCTATAATAATGCCAAATATCTTATTTATTCTGCTCCGGTAGAATGAAATGCGCCAAGATTCTCACAACGTATTTCTAAAAAATATTAAGAAACATTTAAATGCATATAGAAGAACAGCAAATGACCAGAGTAAGAAAATATATAAAATAAAGCTTTATTTTCTGAGGGATAAATTCATTTTCCTTTCCATTCTTTTCTTTGTTATTCTGTATTTGTTGCATTACCAAATCTACAACGTGGTCAGGCGCCGAAAGTGCAGATGGATTAAAAGTAACAGGTGAACAGCAGAGTATTTACAGGGTGTGCATATTTGTGTAAATACAGATTAGTGCACAAAACAGATTATTACTCTGAGAGTAACTGGCAAGAAGGTGGTATGAAATGTAGAATTATAGTTTCTTTTATTTCATATTGATGATGGGGATGTTTAGAAAAGATGTCGCCAGGATGCCTGATGTTTTGATGCCTAAACATGGGGTGTCTCTGGTCCAGTGGTAGGGTACTTGCCTACAGACTTATGGATCAAGAGTTCACAGGTTCTCTAGCACTACCACTACTGGGTTCCTGAGCAAGACCTGAGTTGCTCCAGGTGGACTGTCCTTGTAATTAGGAAGTCGCTCTGGATAAGAACTGCTAAATGAAAGCATTGCTGTTTGTTCTGGTTTGTGGAACATGACAGATCTCATTCCAGCAGAACATCTGCAGCCTTGCTTCTCTAACCTTGTCTCCAAAGCGTCTAACCTGAGCTGTCCCTCTAATATACTAATTTCTAATCCTGTCAATCCTCGTCACACCCAACAAAAAAAAAAAAAGTCTGGCTCCTCCAGCTCTGCTGCCTCTCTTTTAATCAATGTCTCTAAACTGTACAGCATAGCATAGCTTTCCCTTTCACTCTTACTGGTACCGGCCTGTCACAGATCATGTAAATGTCAAAATATGCTTAAATATTTTAGATCAGCACCTTGGTACCAATGCTTCTGTAGAACCAGACAAAGACATGCCCGGGGTTAAGCTGCCATTCTTTCGTTCTCATTATTGATCATTGATCAGACGCGGGTTGATTTTGATCAATGATTAATGTCTTGCATGATCTTATACTTGTATCCAACAAAAGTATGTAATCTGAGTTACTTTAAAAGAACTTTTCACCACTGCTCTCGTTAGGGGTAACTACAGCAGATCCTCCATCTCCATCTTCCTCTTTCACAACATCCATTAACCTCCTCTTTGTCATTCCTCTTTTCTTTTTCCTGGCAGCTCCATCTTTAACATCCTTCTCCTGATATACTCCTCATGTCACCTTTGGACATGTCCAAACCTATGCAATCTCACTTCTCTGACTTTGTCTTCAAATCATCCACCAGAGCTGTCCCTCTAATAAACTCGCTCCTAATCCTGTCCGTCCTCAGGATCAGCGTCTTTGGCTCCGTAGTTGTGTCAGTAGTGCATATCTGTTATATATGACCTTCCCTTTTCCTCTAACACCAGATTTAACATTTAAAAACCCACAGTATTTTAATGTTTTTGACAAAATGGGTGATTGACAGTGGAGAAGCTGGACATTTAGCCAACCAGGGCAGCTATATTTTTATTTTCTGGCTCTTGTCGAACTTTGTGTCTGTGTGTTCTGTCAAATTATGTGCTCAGCTGGTACTGACTAAGGTTAACCGTGGTGATAAGTAGCCAAACCAAGCAAGAATCTGGCCAGGACGCCAAGTTAGTGGGGATAACCTTCATGAACAAAGTTAGACTAACCAGCAAACTGGTCTTTAAGTTGCTTAAGGCGTTTGTGATCAATACTCGATGTGAAAATGTAAGTGACTGAGTAGATAACACAAACAGCGGTTAAGAGAGCGGCTGTTTTTACGTCGATCAAATACATCCTGAAATAAATCATCTGTGAGAATTTGGCGTTGAGGTAGTTCATGAATTTTTAATTACAGTAAACTGAAACAGACCTTTTCATTCAACAGTATTTGCTTCAGTATTGTTACAGTGGGCTTGTTAAGTGTTTGAAACTCAAACTTTTCATCATTTCTCTTCCTAAGGTGCGGACTGGCGGACATAAGGAGCGTATCTCAAACACTGGATAGACTGGTAAGCAACCTGTTGTGTATAATCTTTGGAAAAGTTAATGTTCATGCGATTAAACAGTTTTTTGCTGTAAACATAGATTTATCTCGGAGCTGTGCAACACTTTATATCATCATGAGATTTAAATTATGGTTGTCATTGATCAAGTTTCTCTGAATTCTTCAGCCAGACTTATTTTGCTCATGTGTTTAGAAGATAACACGCTGGTTTCTGATAAGTTTTTCTTTCTTCAGAATATCGTGGACTTGAATGGACAGAGAGATCAGAAGTACGCAGGTATAGCTGCATTTGATTTAGGTTGTAAGGGTGCGTGAAGTTAACGTCTCGATTGATCATTAACCTTTTTCCCTCATTTCTCAGATTCACTAAGGCTAAAGCAACCCTTTGGAAACTACGTTATGCCTGTTAAAAAGAAAAGAAAGTCCTCTGGCTCAGAAGATCCCAGCATCAGAAAGTGTAAAATTACAAGGTACGCTTGCCGCCTAGATGTCAGCAGTTTTCCTTCTCTGATTGGAAGAACTTTGACTGACGCCTAAAGCAGACTTTAGAAGCTCCTTCCTTGAAATTGAGCTATATGTACGTTCATTGCTGAGGCATGAGTTATTTTCCACGGACTCGTCATGGAGCATAACAATTCATTTATTTTACATGTTTATGTGTGTGCGTCTGAATTGGTTACTTGCTTCATATCTTCAACAAAGGTGAAAATGATTCAAATACTTTTGGTCTCTTTACCTCTTTTTCTCTTTTCTGCTCTCCCAGTTACTGCAGGTCACAAACTCCAGGGAGATTGATAAACCCAGAAGATCAGTTCTCTAGCAAGAAGTGCCTCGCCTGGTTTTATGAGTATGCAGGTACATGTGTCTTTTGAAGCATGTGATCACTTGCACTACCAGTCAAAAGTTTGGACCTGTTTCAAAAATGCATTCAACTTGGAATAAAAGAATTTTCAGTTAAAATTAAAAGCGTGTTAATAGAAAAATCAACTCGAGGTTTAAATTTTTGGGGGAAAATCACCTGGATGTGAACTACAGAGGTGTTTGTTATTGTCTGAACCCTCTTTGGAATTTATACTTCTTTCATGCTGGTCAGAAGATCCTACTTGGAATTCGAATTATAAGTACATCTTGTCAATTGCTTTTTTGTGAGATTTGGGGGGGTGATGTGTTCTTGCAAATAAATCTGCAAATGCAACTTGCAAATTATTGCAGTCAAAATGAAAACTTGAGGGGTTGTTCATGTGCAAATCCCAAAGTCCACAACCTTTAAATTATTCTGATAGCATGTGTATGTTAAATAGCACCCCAGTGGTAAGAGAATGCAGAATGTTCTCTAAAAGTATTGATATTTAGCAGACACTATTATCCAGTGATGTACATCTGTGGGGTAAGATACAGACCAAGAGGTCGCAGGTTCAAATCCCAGCACCACCACCATTGAGGGTTCCTGAACAAAACTCTTCACCCCAGGTTGCTCCGGGGAGACCGTCTCTGCTTGAGGGTGGCGGTGGTCCAGTGGTAGGATACTTACCTATGGACCTATGGCTCAAGAGGTCCCAGGTTCGAATCCCACCCTGAGTGTCTCCAGGGGGACTGTCCCTGTAATTAGGACATGGAAGTCGCTCTGGATAAGAGCGTCTGCTGAATGCCGTAAAATGTAATCAGGAAACGGAAGTCTCTCTGGATAAGAGAGAGTCTCCGCAGTAATGGTGGATGGTGGTGTAGAATTTGCTCTTTCAACAAGCCAGTTTTTGTTTTTATCTGTGAAAAATGGAGACTGACTTATGAAAGAACTAGGATTATTCACCTTTTTATTGAACCAATATTGCTCCTCCAGGCCCTGATGACGTGGTGGGACCTGAAGGAATGGAGAAGTTCTGTGAGGACATTGGCGTTGAACCAGAGAACGTGAGTGTTGTAGGGTTTGTTCACTTGTGCTTTCAGATCATTTGCATAATTTGTCTGGAAGATAAAGAAATGTTTCGTGCTTTATTCATCTTTGTAAAAGAACAGCAGAAGGGCTGTGAAATGACAATGACCTGAAATTCCAGGCATTCTGTACATAAAATAATACAAATATATTTATGTGTAAATAAAAAAGAAATTCTGAAAACATGACATTTAACTTATGGTAAGTAATATGGTTTAAAAAGTTATCTGCGATGTGTTATCTGCCAGATGAAAGTATGAATAAAAATGTACGTGATGAAGTGACTTGTGGAGGGTATCACACAAGTGAAAATGAAAGTGATTTTGTTATTTTGAAACACAGCAAATACAACCTCTGCTTTTAACCCACAAACACTGGGGAGCAGTGATGGGGACGATTCCTTGCTCAAGAGTACCTCAGGGCAACCCCCCCCCCAATGTTCTGTTTTTCAATGTAATATGTCCATCTTGGGGAACTTGCTGAATTATTTATTGATTTGTTTTATTTTTTGTGTCTAGATTGTAATGTTAGTCCTAGCCTGGAAACTAGAAGCACCAAATATGGGATTTTTCACAAAAGAAGAATGGCTCAAAGGAATGACTTCACTGCAGTAAGAGAAGTTTCAGTCTCCAGAATTTCCATGATCTTTGCTTTACTTTTTTTTTTTTTTTTCCATATTTTTACCCATTTTCTTGCTGATTGTTTTCCTTTTCCCTTTACAAAAGCAGCTTTGTTTGAGAAAGATGTCTATAAAAAAAAGGTGCTTTCTATATAAAGGTATATTGATATTTCTCTGCCTTTATCATTTTAATATTGTTATTTTTTTGCCTCTGAAACAGATGCGACTGCACAGAACGGTTACAAGGCAAGCTTGACTACCTGCGCTCACAACTGAATGACCCTGCTGTGTTCAAGAACATTTACAGATATGCTTTTGACTTTGCCAGGGTGAGGTTTATTTCTTCAGGCTTCCTTATTGGGTTTCCAGAGGCTGCATAATATGTGTTAAACTTCAGCCCAGTTCAGTCAGAAACTAAATGGAGCTGTGATTTATCAGGACGCATTAAAAGAATCGCTTGAATGTGAATTTGCAAACCTAATTATTTTTTGGATTTCTAGGATAAAGACCAGCGTAGTCTAGACATGGACACAGCAAAGTCTATGTTGGCGCTGCTGCTTGGAAGGACATGGCCCTTGTTTCCTGTGTTTCACCAGTTTCTGGAGGTCGGTCTGTTTATTTCGTGTATGAGCACAGCCATGTCATATACTATCCACGCTGCTATTGGTACAATTTTGGGGAGTATTGACCTCCGTCTTTAGTTCATTGCAAACTTTCAAAGTGGAATGTTCGCTAATGATTTTCTTTAGTGTAAATGTAAACATAACATCAAAAAGCAAACTTAAATACACTGGCAAATGTTGGGCACTTGATTCTGGTGCCTTTAGGTTTAGTTACAGGGTGCATTCGGAGTGCTATCGTTTCGATGAACCGAAGATTCTCAGTAGCAGCAAACCCACCTGAGAAACTGATGTCTCATACTCTTCTTTTTTTTTTTTTTCTTTCTTTTTTTCAGCAATCTAAGTATAAGGTGATGAACAAGGACCAGTGGTACAACGTCTTGGAGTTTAGTCGCACTGTTAACCCAGACCTCACCAATTACGATGAGGACGGAGCCTGTAAGTGTTTTTAGACACGTCTCCACCACTTCATACACTGCTCAATTCTTCATTAGACCAGAGTTTCCAAATACTGACCTGATTTACACCCGAACCTTTTGGTGTTCTGGACAGATTCAATTTATCAGGGAATTAAGCTCGTCATAAGTAGTTGAGGTGCAAAAAATGTATAAAATATCCACAAACAGCTTTAGGAGTCATTGCATTAGTGCATATATCCTGCGTTCTGAGCTAAACCAAAGGTGGTAAATAATTCTAAATAGCAAATTATCTACTGATCATGCATTGCATTTCAAAGATTTTGTTCAAACAAGGAATCCTTTTAAAAGGATTTCAATGAAAATATATCTATGCAACTGTACAAAACACTTGAGGCCCTCTTTACATTTTACTAATCAGTTTATGGGAATAACTTTTTGATTCCTGTCAATCCGTTAAACCAGCGGTCCCCAACCTTTTTGCGCCACAGTCTGGTTTAATGTAAAACAGTATTTTCATGGACCGGCATAGAAACAGCTTAAAATAAAGTGTATTAAGTGTTCTCCAAAATGTACTCTCTTTAGCGAGCTTGTGGGCTTAATTTTTGATGTATTGTGACCGAGATGAGCGTTTTTTTTTTTTTTGTTTTTTTTTTCTCTAAATAGTCTTTTAGACTCTGATAATCAATAAAATACTTTTAATCAGTGTTCCTGTGCGGCCCGGTATCAAATGACGTAATGTTCCATGGTTGGGGTCCACTGCGTGAAACGAAATGTTTGGCATACTTTGCAGATGAATTTAAAGGAATGGCAGCAAATGTTTTTTCACAGGCTGCAAAATGCCTGAAGATTCAAAGTTCTAGATAAAGAGGTTCCAACCCTCAGCTTAAACAACAAAAAAACAACCCTTTGAGACTGCTCAGGTACTGGGACTGGGCTGAAAATGACTAACAATAAATAAAAAGAAGAAAGTCTCTGCCTTCGGTTGCAAAAGAAG
Source organism: Hepsetus odoe (assembly GCA_017165825.1). Taxonomy (NCBI): domain Eukaryota; kingdom Metazoa; phylum Chordata; class Actinopteri; order Characiformes; family Hepsetidae; genus Hepsetus; species Hepsetus odoe. The sequence goes on from CM029375.1 coordinate 26,414,620, forward strand.
AAATGTGTGGTGGTTCAAGACTTTTGCACATAAAAACAAAGTAGCAAATAGTTTTTAATGGGTTTGTCCATCAGGCTTTTTCTTAGACTTGAAAATCTGCAGGCATCCTGACAGACGTTAGCAGTTTGTACAGATGCTCACATCGTATACGAACCATTTTTTTTAATGTGAAGAATAAGTGATCGAGTAAGGGCATCAAGCTATGAAGCACTAGACGACCAGACTGTTTAACTGCGTTTACCTGCCACGCCCATAACCCTGTCTCCTCGACCCCTCCTCAGGGCCGGTGATGCTGGACGAGTTTGTGGAATGGCAGAAAGCCAGACTGGCGTTATAGCAGAAGATGTGGATGTAGGTCAAATTTAAGGGCAAATAGATAAAGCACACCTGTGGAAGCTCTCCCTCCACACTCAGCAGTCCCTAAAAGTCACACGTCGTTCCAGGACTGTCGTGATGTTTCCTCAGCCGCTGTTGGACCCATCACTACCCAGAGACTCATGCAGTGTTAATTTAACTATAAAAGGAAAATGTTGGAAAAGGGGAACTTTTTTTTTTTTTCTTTTCTTTTCTTTTCTTTTCCTCCCAATATGTATCTCAGCAGTTATGTTGCCAGTGTTGTATGATCTGGTGGAGGGATGTCATCTGTAATGTAATTTTCCTTTTTTTTTTTTTTTTGAGTTTTACCTTGTTTATAGTGTTTTCAAAAGAAAATAAAGGAATTGTATGTAAATATTATTTTCTCTGGGTGAGTGATGACTAAAAATTCCGAAACGTAATAATTGTTACATCAGCAACAGTGGTGTATTCGAGTGATTCAGGAAAATGGAAGGACATCCTACCCACCCACTGGGAGGAAACAATCTCTTCTGCTTTCTCAACCATGGATGGTTTCAACAGTTAGAGCCATTTTTACTCCTTTATGTTTAGCAGGCTGAATATTCTCCACAAGGGGGCGCTGTTGACAGTAAAACAGCTTTTGCTGCTTCATGAAAACATTTTATTACTACGCTTGTCCAGGTTATTCTTCTTCTGTTGGCTTCTCTTGTTAAGAGGGGGGAGAATTCCATTTCTTCCTGTCCTCTGCATCTTCCTCTTTCACACCTGCATGTCCTCTCTCACCACATCCATAAACCTCCTCTTTCCTGGCAGCTCCATCTTCAACATCCTTCTCCTGATATACTCCTCGTCCTCTCCTCTGGACACGTCCAAACCAATGCAGTCTCACTTCTCAGACTTTGTCTCCAAATCATCTGATATGTCAATCTACTAAACTCTTCCCTCCCAACACAAATCTCAGCATCTTTAACTCTTGACACCTCCAGCTTCTCTGTCTCCAACCCCTATAACATTGCTGGTTTCACTATAATATCAAACGAAACGTGAAAGCAAGTACATTTTCAGTGTAGCAAATATATTTCACCACGTTTCTTCAGACAGGATATTCAATTTTACCTTGTTACTTTTATAGATACAGTGGGACATATTAACACATTGTTGAAGCATCCATCATCTTTACCCAGATGGAATCCACGAAGAGAAGTCTGAGCTTTTTGTCAGTGTCTAAAGTGACATCTCTAAGACTTCTCTTGGTTGATTGACTACATTTAGGGATGGACCATAAGGTCTAAAGCTGAGGACTGTCCTCTGCAGCATCTAAACGTTTCTCTGTTGACTTCCTGGATGTAGAGAAATCAGGTGTTTCCACCTGCTTCATAATGGTATTGAGTCTGGTCAGGGACATCACTCTCTGTCTGGGCCCAGGCTGGAACTCCTCCTCCACCACCAACTCCGGTTCTGAAATATGGTCATATTTCTTCCCTTCTTCATCGTAGTTGTACACTTTAATGACTCTGCTTCTCCGTTTAGGAGTCTTACGAATTTCCTCCCCTTCTGGTGTGCTTCGTGCTCCCTCTGGTTCGTCTTCCACCTGATGGGCCCTGTCCATGTGGACTTCATCTTGTTGGTCCTTGGACCAGGTCCATTTTGTGGGAGGCTTGGATGATTTTGATGAATCTTCAAACCATGAGGGTTTTTGGATGGTGCTGATTCTGAGTAGGCCCATGTTACCTGTTCTAGCTCTTGTTTTTTGAAGACACTTGATCACGTAGGGTTGGCTGAATGCTCCAAGCGTGAACGCAACCGCGAAGGTGACCAACACTGAGGGTGCCACACCTGAGGCCAGCTCATACACCATGCTCGTCTCAGCCTCTCTGGATGCTCTAAGACTTCTTTGGTTCTTGTTTTCATCCAAGATGTTAACTTGGTATGGAAAAACCGTTGTACCCCTGCTGTCCACTAGGAAGCAGCTGTAGAAGCCTGAGTGGCTTGGGGTGGCCCTTAAGATCCTCAGGGTCCCATTATTTATGCTAATTGGGTCGTTGGCACTAAAGATTCTCTCTCCAAATGATCCAAAGGGGGTCTGCCACCACTTCGCCAAACCTAGACAACGAACAATAAAACGCATTCAATTTAATGAGCTGGTTAAATTGTGAAACAGCATCCAAATGCATCCACTGTATTTAACCCACACACAACGTGCAGCAGGGGCCAGAGATATCCAGCACCCGAGGAGCAGTGATGAGGACGGTGCCTTGCTCAAGGGTACCTCAGGGCAAACTACTGATCTGGGATACAAACCCATGACCTTCCGATCCTGGGTCCCAGTCCCTAAACACTAGACCACCGCTGCCCCAGAGAAGGGATGTTCTGTACGTCACATGACAAAGTTACAAGTAAACAGACTAAAGTCTAGAAACCTCATGAAGAAGATCAGCTTCTTACTTTCCAGCTTCTTCCACCTTAAATTTACTAAACTGAATAAGAAGCAAACTTCAGCTTGGAGCAGGGATTAAACTGGTTTTGTGGCACAAAATTTAAGAAGCTAATTACAGATACTAGACACATTTTGGCTGATCCGCAGGGTGAAAACGGTGCACAACTGATGTTTTTGGGCCAAACTGAAGACCTAAAAAAAGAACAAAAATTAAATATCACTTATTTACCTTCACTACAGTGTAGATCTGCAGCTTTTCCTGCAGGAATCTCAACGCTGATTTTAGGCTTGACTTCTATTGGACTTGTAAGAATGTTCAGACTCATGTTGGAGTTTGTGTCCTCCAGATCGATGACCACAGCAGATCCATCAGAGGTGTAAAAACTCCAGAGCAGGAGAAGATCCAGTAAAGACACGTTCCTCATTGCTGTTCTACAAAAAAACATGCAGTTCAGTGATTTATCAAATATGAGATTTATGAATACACTCTGTGATCGCTCTGAAAAAACGCATTTTAAACTTGAAACTTTTGCTCCAGTGAATCACTGCTTTAACCGTTTCTGCAGAAAATCCTTTCGTACCTTCTCAAGACAGACGAATAATAGAAAAGCAAAGCTTCTGTGCTGCGTCTAAAAGAGGAGTAAAGTACAGCACTCACATGATACATTATCCCAGCACCGGTCTTATGTTTAAAGATTAACATTTTGCCAACAAAAGATCATCTGACATCTGTGACAGCTGTGTGGCAAATATAAAAAAAAAAGATGATAGTCATGAAAAACTTGCCACACCCATTAAATATTCAGTTCTTTACTAAGAAATGTTCTCAGATTGACGTCTAATCTTGTTTTTATTCGTCTCTGAAAAAGAAAGTGATTTAATTGCAGGTAATCAATAAAAATGAACCTTGGTTTATTCATTGAACAAAAGATTTCAGCAAAAATGTGTTTCTAAGGAAAAAGTTAGGACACCCCCCCCCCGATAGCTGAAATAACCACAGTGAGATGCTTCTTGTAGCATCTGAGGAACGTTTGCTTCGCTCCTCGATGCAGAATTCTTTAAGCTGTGAGATGTCTCAGGGGTTTCTTGCATGTACAGCCCGTTTCAAGTCACCCACAGCATCTCAATGGGATTAAGATCTGGGCTTTGACTCGGCTCAGCCACATACCTACTGGTATGTTTTGGGTCATTGTTGTGTTGCAGGGTCCAGTTCCTCTTCAGCTTTAATGTTCTTACAGATGGTCTTATATGTTCCTCAAGTACCCTCTGATACACGGTAGAATTCATGGTGGATTCTATGATGGTGAGCTGGCCAGGTTTCCTGCAGCAAAGCCCCCCCAAACCATGACACTTCCACCTCCATGCTTCACAGTTGGTATGAGGTTCTTTTCCTGGAATGCTGGATTTGGTTTACGCCAGATGTGTCCTCCATTCTGGTGTCCAAATAATTACATTTTAGACTCATCTGTCTGAAGAACATTATTCCAGTCCTGGTCTTTGTCTACGTTTTCTCTGGTGAACTTCATTCTGAAGGGTTCCTCCTTGCTTGAAGTTAAAGTTCAGTCTCTTTCTGATTGTAGAGGCACTTTCACATCAACAGTAGCAAGAGCCTGCTGTAAGTCCCGTGATGACCTTTTAGGGTTTTTGGAGACTTCTTCTAGCATCTTGCAATCTGCTCTCGGGGTGAACTTGCTTGGATGGCCAGACCTGGGCATGTTGGCAGTAGTTTTGGAAGTCCTCCACTTGTAGACTATTTTCCAGACAGTGGAATGGCTGATTCTTTTGAGACCTTTTTAAATCCCTTACCAGACTTATAAGCTGCTACAATCTTCTTTCTGAAGGCCTCAGAAGCTATCGATCAGAAATATCTGTGGTTTAAATGAGCAAACCTCCTTCAAAATGCAGAGTAATGATGTTCTAATCATGTGCAGCTGATGTGCTACACCTGTGTGTGATTTGAGCCATTTTAATTGGGAATAAAGGTATAGACGTCCTAATTTATTCCTCACCAGAAATGATATTTTCGTATAATTACATTTTACAGAAGATTCTGAAAAGTCTTTTCTTCTGTTGTAATTGTTTTATTTTCCTTGAATCTCCCAGTATTGTTAAAATTGAGGTTAAATATCCATATGTCCAAGAATGTTACAAATACACACATAGGGTGTCCTAATTTCCAATGACTGTATATGACACATTCTATAACAGTATATAGTATATTATATAGTGGAATATAGTATATTACTCTGTATAATTGGTAAGTAATTTTTTATTGTGTGTATAATTTATCTGAGTTGAATTTATGAAACAGGCCCATTCAGGAATCAGGTCCATTGTAGGGCAGAAAAACACACAGGAGTCAACAACCTGAGTCCACCTGACAGGTCTTTGGATGGTGGGAGGAAGCTGGAGCTCCTGGAGGAAATGCACACAGACACGGGGAGGACATGTCCACTCACAATGGAATTCAAACCCAGGACCTTTTTTCTGCAGGGGTTATTATCATTACATCAATGAAATAAAAGTAAAATGTATCTTTTTTTGAAACAATGAATGGTGCTGTTATTCTCTCTACCACAATATGTCGCCACTGAGCCGTAAAGAGACTGATTTCCATTTCCTAATTACTGGGACAGTCTAAACTGGACCAACTAGGGGTTAAGGGTGTTACACACGGTTGCACTCCTCTGTACTCCTCCAATAATAATAATAATAATAATAATAATAATAATAATAATACTAATCAACAATAAAAATGTTACTGTAAAGCATATAAAAGTGAGCTATTCTAATCACAAGTGAAAACAGTAGCTATAACAAAAATGTAAAGAAGAAATATATTAGAATAACATTTAAATTCTCAGTTTAGCGGCAGCAAAATCTGCGCATGCTCAAACTTTCCCCGCTCGTTTGTTTTTGTTCCTACTCCACCCACCTCACTTACGATTGGCTAGAGTGCACATTGAGCTTCTTTGATTGGACAGCGGAGACGTCAATCAACTGTAAAACGACGAAAATGAAGGGTTTGTATTGATATAAAAATCACATTTTTGGAGCTTTTACTAACATTATGAGGTTATACTCTCTACTCTACTGTACACACAAAGTGGGTATACCTCGAGAAATCAGTAGTTATACACATTTACATTCATGACCACAGAATTAATGACGTCTCAGCCGAAAGGACGTAAAAAAACCGAGGAATTTAAAACGTGTCGTATTAGCCAATCCAAGCGAGGGGGCGGGGCTTGTTTTGGTAAAATAAATAAATAAAGAAAGAAAGAAAGAAAAAAAGGAAAAAAAACAAGGAGGAGGAGGAGGCGCGAGGAGTCAAAACAAATCCGGAGGAGCAGGACAGTCCCGGAGGAGGACAGCAGAGACACGGAGGACACGAGACAGGTACCGGAGTCTTTCACTGTACAACATAGTTGCATTGGATGCAGGCTGCTTCTGTCACATGACCTGGGGGTGTTTCACAAAGCAGGATTTGTGAGTTAACTCGATAATTTAAGCCTAAAGTTGAGGATTCCTTGATAGACTTTTCTGTCCAATAGGAAAAGGCCTGAGGGATGTTCCTATTGGACAGTCCTAAACTTTAGGATTAATTAATCTGGCTAGATTGAGGAATCCTTAGGGGTAATACAGGAAATTGGATTTCTCAGTTTAGCTAGGAAACTTCAGCCCAAAGTCAAGTTTATCCAATAGGAAAAGAGCTGAGGGATGTTCCCATTGCACAGACCTCAACTTCAGGCTTAAATGATCTGTCTAAACTGAGAAAACCTGAAGGGTATTCTCACAAAACCAGGTTTCTAAATTTATCTGGATAACTTAATCCCAAAGTGAAGCAATAGGAAGAGAGCCAAAGGATGTTGCTATTGGACAGCCATCAGTCCTGAGAAAGTAGGATTTCTTAAACTTAGTTTAGCCAGGTAACTTTAGCCCAGAGTCAAGTTTGTCCAATAGGAAAAGCTGGGGGACAATCAGGCTTAAGCAACCGGAACCTAAAATGTAAGATCAAAGTCAAGTCTGTTCTGGGAACAGTTGAGTTGAGTCTAAATTCAGAAGCCATTTTTTTCAGAAAGTAGCCCTGTCTGCGCAAATTCCTTTCATCTCACATCTACACCGACAAACGTCATGAACGGAAGGAATGTCACTTTATGGGATTGTTTCTGAACAAAAGCTTTATTTGAAATGTTAAAACTTTTGTTTAATAAAAAATGCCACAAAAATGTGACGAAAGAGAGATTTTCTTCTTATCATATAATGGTTTCAGAGCTAACACCTCAAATCAAAGAAGAACGTAAGTGTTGGCACACCGTTCGGCAGAAATAACTGGGCAGATTTCATGTTTGCAAATTTGGATGATCACAGAAATAAAAGTACTTTTTTCCCTAAAAACTGTTTTTAACGTGATAAACCCATTAACAGTGTAGAGCAAAAAAAAAAAAAAATCACTAAATCAATCTCCGGATTCAGAAAGATGTTCTCCACGACATGAAAGTCCATGAGTTACTTTCAACTTAAAAGTATCGGTACCGGCCGATCCGGCGCGGTGTTTACTCGGTATCGGATCGCCCCCAGGTTCTGAGTATCGCGCACCAACAGCTTGGAGTGGGAAGCTGTTTTTGTGCTCGCTGTATTACTCAGCAGACACGCCCATGTGGCAGAAGAACTTCTTCTTTTGGCTCGCTTCGAACATCCTTTGGGTTTCCTGTGCGGGAGCTCGTTTCTCGACGGCTTCGCGCTCAGATCCCTGATGCAGAAGCTCTGGCAGCCCCAGGCTGCTTGTGTGAGTCAGCTGAGAGGCTTGGATTCTCCTGACAGCCAGGACTCAACCACCGATACCTGCACAGGTGGCAGAACAGGCTCAGGCGTGTCCGCCATAAGTGCTCTAGGTTTTTGTTTTTTTTGTGTGTTCAGAGAGGATCAGGATTGAGTAAATCAGTTCTCCGAAGGCCAATTGTTTTGAAATGCGTTCTTGCAACAAGCACTGCAGGACAAATGAACTGTGGTCACTTGACTGCAGGCGCCTGAGAGAAGCACCACAAAAATGCCACTTACGTCACTTAGTTACGCACGTCAGGCTTCCGCCGGGTTTCATTGGGCTGCTGCAATAACGAGCGCACCGCAGAGTTTGATATAAACAGCATTTATTCTGGGGAGCTGCGATGGGGACGGTACCCTGCTCAAGGGAATCTGATCCTGTCCGTGTCCTCCACAGTTGGGTAGTTGCCTCTGGAGCAGCTGTGTTTGAGCAGGGAAATCAGCAAACTGTCCAGGACACAAAGGGTGCTGTGCAGAGCAGCAGTGATGGGAACGTTAGAGGCAGTGAGTGACTGCAGTTCACCTGTAACCGTAAAATGATGGTGGAAATAAATGACAGAACGGGGGACGGATTGACTGTCCAGAGGGAGCGAGTAAATGATCAGTCTAAGCTGATGCATTAAACTCTGTCATTGATTTTTAAATCCTTTTACAAATGCAAAACCCCCCAAATGCTCTGTGCTATCGAGTCAGAAGTGTTTTCAGCGGGGGCAGCTGGAGCCAGACGTCTGAATGTCCCTCACCGACAAGAAATGGTTGCGAAGACGCTCCCTGATGCCTGAGACACTGTTTGACCAGAGTTTGGAGAAGGTTCTGGACTAAAACGAAGCCCATTCATGGTGGAGGGATACACGCAGCAGAGAGCTGATTTAGTTCAGATTCAACATCAGATCATCATCAACCATCATCATCATCATCACACATAAACACTTGAGGGTCACTGGGGGGTTTGGGGAGGAAATGGGTTTTGTTTTAAAGACGTCTGGTTCCATTCAAAACCAGTGTAAAGATATTTGTTGGCAGTACAATAAGGCTTGTCACAGAAGAGTGGACCTGAGAAGCTAACCAGAGCTTTGTCAGTCAAATGCAGTTCACGGTTTGATTCACCTGCTCTGTTTCCGTCTGTCGGAGGAGGATTTATGCACTCTCGTCATCCGACCTGGCAAATGATCAGGATGGATTTACTCTGCAGGTAAATCTCAATAAATACTTAAGAAAAGGTTTATTTGATGGCTGTTGGTGAAAGTGGTGCACCTGATTCTTCTGCTGAAAAAGTCTCAGAACTTTTGGGTGCATGGTGTGGAGCTTGTTCTCTGGGCGGGGGTGTAAACTCAGTTTAGCCTTCGGTAATCTCTCACACAACAGCACTGTTTGCTTTACTGGGATTGGGAACCTGCCCTCTTTTCCGGTTCTGCAGGTTCACTTTGCTCGTTGTTGGGGCTGAAAAAAGGAGGCCCAAACAAACTGAAAGATCAGCAGCTTCTGCGTGATGCTCACAGTGTAAAGATGCTGCATGATGTGGTTTAGAGTCGTTTTAAATCTTTCTAATCGTCAGCAGTGTGTGTGTGTGTGGGTCTTTTAGAGGAAGTAAGAAGTGAGTCAGTGCTGTCTTATTAATGTGATTGATGTTGCCTTCTATTTGGGGCGGCAACTGATGTATTGGGTGGTTCTGTTGACTCACAGGGTTGGTTCAGGTCCTTTCTGTGTGGAGTGGACATGTTTCATCTGGGAGCTTTGGTTTCCGTCCAAAGACCTGCACGTCAGGTGGACTGGAGATGCTAAATTGTCCCGTAGGAGTGTGTGTGAATGTGTATGCCCTGTGATTGACTGGCGACCAGTCCTGGGTGTGTCCCTGCTTTTCTCCCCTCTGAGAACTGGGATATCCCTGCAGCCTGATCAGGAGAGGTGGCTCAGAAAACGAGTGAGTGAGGTTGTGAATGGTATGAACGCCTGTGTAGTAAAACCTCACATGAACTTACATTTTCATTCCATTCCATTCACGTTCAGATGGATGTTTTAAATGGAAGTGAGATCAATTAAATGGAAACTTTGCCGTTTTTGGACTCGGAGAAAGCATATGACAGGGTGCCAAGAGAGGAGTTGTGGTTTTATGTGAGGAAGATGCAGAGGACCAGAAGAAATGGGAGACTGATGACCCGCTGTGGTGACATCTATGTGGCAATATTGACACTTTTATTTATTTAGGAAGATCTAAAGGAATGAGGGGTGGCTGTAGACCTGCGTGTGTGTGTGTTTTAACTTTAGTCCATTTCTGCATAAATCAATTTCTGTAGTTAAGAGTGAGTTTGGTGTCAAATATTTACTCCCTCACAGGAAGTGGGGTGTTTTTTTTTTTTTACACGAAATTGTTCGAAGATGCTTCCTGTTTTACCAGAGTCTGGAAAAGCTTTTTGCCCTGAACTAAACCCATTCATGGTGAAGTTTCCTTAAAAGGAAACTGATTTAGTTCAGATTCACAAATTTACCATCATCAACACTCCATAGAAGCACATGTGTGTTCTCCGATGGGTTTGGAGAAGATATAAAGGGGCTGTTTGTGTTGGAGATACCTGCTTCCAAGAATTCTGTGATGAAAATTTGACCCCGAACCCACAAATATGTAGAAAGTTTGAGTTGAGTTACTTTCTGCATTAATCCAGATTACTGTCAGTGTGCTCAAATGTGAAACGATTACTCTCAGTTTTGAGAACTGGATCTACTTTTTTACCACTTGCATATGCTTGACTGAAACACATTGATTTTCTTTTTTTTTTTTTTTTTTTTTTCTCTTTTTTTTTTTTACTGGCAAAAAAAAATGCTTCTGTCCTCGTTCTGTTTTTTTACAAGAGTATATCTGTCACTGTGTTGCCTTGGTCGCTCCTCCCTCGGATAGCACTCTTATCTCCCTCTGTCTTCTGTTTATTCGCTGTTGTCTGTGTTGTCGTTTCAGGCCACAGCATGTTCTCCTCAGTGCAGCCCTACGAAGGCCAGCGGTTCGCTGATCTGAGGAAACAGTGCCAGCAGAAGGGGACGCTGTTTGAGGACCCCGTCTTTCCCCCTGTGGACCAGTCTCTGTTCTACCAGGGCAACCGCATCGGCAAAGTCACCTGGAAGAGGCCAAAGGTGAGGGAGGAGAAGAACCTCCTACTCTATATTTACAGTTTTATCACCCGAGTGGTAAATCTAGACAAAGTGGACGAAACTCGGGCTGCAGGCTGTCCTCTTAGAAATAGACGAGAGATTTAGCTTTTAAATGAATCTTATAATTGTCTCGCACTTTAGATGTGAATGGAAGGACATGCCGTAAGCACTAGTGTGTGAAACGAAAGGAAAGTGACTCTTGTCACTTTTTTTATTTGTTGTTTTTATATTTTTGTCATCGTGAAACACCTTGAACCGCTTCCTCTGCAGCTAATAAAAGTGCCCGGGGAGCAGTGATGGGGACAGTACCTTGCTCAAGGGTACCTCAGGCAACCTATTGGTCTGGGATTCTAACCCACAACCTTATGATCCTGGGACCCAGTCCCGAAACACTAGGTTACAATCAGAAAAAGGGAATTGATCCTACAGGAGATGGCTTAAATAGGAATGTTTATGGATTATTTTGGGAAGATGCAGAGGACTGGAAGAAATGGAAACGGGTGATCTGCTGTGGCGACCGCTAAATGGGAGCAGCCGAAAGAAGAAGAGGATGATGATGGGTGCCCTGTGGAGAAACCCTGTTCTGAATGCTGTGTAATCTGAGACTAGGCTTAAAAACTGCCCCTGAATGTGATGGAAGGGAAGCGCAGGTCCACTTGGCTGGATGTCGGTCATATCTGAGAACATGCGTTTATTACCATGAAAGGAGAGGCTCCAGACACGAGGGATGGAAAATAAACATGTAAAGCAGACTTTAGAGATAAACAACCCGGCGCTGTAGTGCTGGTGGTCTTTGCTGCGTCCCCTTTTCTAGCTGGGATCTAAACTCTTTGTACTTCTGATCATTTCGGAGTCGCGATCCAAAGTCACGGTGACGTGCATGCAAAAAAACAAAAAATGATCTCAAAAATGTTTATTTTAGGCAACATTTCTAACCCACTGGGGTAAACAAGATTTACGGATCAAGATTTCTTCAAATAAGCAAAGTGTGATATTTTATTCGATTTTTTTTATTTTTTATTATTATTTAAATCCTTTTATTATTACAGAATGCCCTTGTGATGAGCATTTTGCACCCAAATTGTGATTTGGATACAAAACTTTATTAACTTCAGCCCTAGTGATGCCATCCTTTTATGGCTTAATGCCATCAAATCACAGTAATAGGAAGCAAACTCCCTATTAATGCTGTTAATTTAAGAAGACACTGATGGGGGACCAACTTTAAAGTGAGCCATGAAAGTTCATGCTCCAGTTGTCCTGCAGATACATTTCCAATGTGGCTTCACTGCATCAAAAGCCATTAAGATTGAAATCGGTATGATGCTTCCTGTTATATTGTAGCATTAAATATCCATGAAGCGCACCGCTAATGCCAGCATGCACTTTGCTCCACGCGGTCGGGGCTGTAAGACCCCCCTTGGGGTTTTCGTTGTTTGTGTTTTGCGTTGGTTTTGTTCTCCAGGCCCGGCAGAAGCCGCAGAAAGAGTGTGAGGCTGAAACGGACGGAGATGGAAGACGGAGGCTGATAAAACGTGGTTTAAAGAGCTTGTGTGGGTGCAGTTGTGTACTGATTACAATGTGGGTGAGGTTTGTTGGGCAAAAGACAGATTATAGATTAAGATTATGCGGGAGGTACAAGGTGTGGTGCTGCACAGCAGGAAAGTAAAATCGCTCTCTTTCTCGTGCCAAAGGAAGATGTGGGCCAGCGTGAAGCGTTTGCGAACCAGCCCTGCGTCCTCACTCCGAAAAATTTTCTTCAGTTTGACCCGGCCTGGTTCTGCACCCGGGCCCGTGAGCGGGATCTTTGGGATTGTCAGAAGACTGCTAGCCTCTGTGGAGCGGCAGCGTTGTCCTGGTGGGACTTGGCTCCGAGATCAGAAGGTCGTGGGTTTTTTTTTTTTTCCCCAGAACAGAACAGGCCCTGAGGTACCTTCTGAGCCAAGTACTGTCCCCATCACTGCTCCCAGGACAGCTTTAAATAGCTGCCCCCTGCAGCACGATGTGTGTGGGTGAAAAGCAGAGGATGCATTTCGCTGCATCTCGGTCAGATATTAGGGAGTTGGCCACTGGTGAGAAGGTCGTTGGTTTGAATCCCAGACGTGTAGATAGCCTTCAGATTCCCTTGAGCAAGGTACTGTCCCCGTCCCCGTCCCCGTCCCCCATTCTGTTAGTTTAGGGCCTGTTTGGAGCTGATGAGCTGCAGGCGGACCCTGTGGGAATCTTTTAGCCCCCTGGCTCGCCTGCTCACACTGCAGAGAAGCATTTAGTTTTGTTTTGGATGTGCTCTGCTGTGCTGTGGTCTCCCTAGGTGTCCATCAAGCTCATTAGCAGGGCTGGAATTAGTTTGGGCCGTTCCTCACGGTGTCTGAGCTGTTCGGGCCAGGGTGGGACGTCCGTCCGTGTGGGAGCGTTTACTGTGTCTAAACCTTAAAACACTGATGTTTGGGTGTTTGAGCGGAGTTTTTCTTACATGCTTTATCCCGGTTTCTCTCTCTTTCCCTCATTTCCTTTTATTCCTGCACTTTCCTCTCTCTTCCTTTCTTCTTCCTTTCCCCTGTCTTTCTCTTTCCTGTCTCTTGTCTCCCATTTCTTGAATCTCTTTGATCAATCTTGCTCCCTCTCTTTTCACATCCTTTAATTTTCTATGTTTTATATGCTCTCTCTTTCCTTTCTCGCCTTCTTTCTTCATACTCGTCTCTTTCTCCTTTCCTTTTACATTTGTCTCTCTCCTTTATTTCCTTTTTTTTTTTTCTCTCTCTCTCTCTCTCTCTCTCACTCACAGGAGCTGTGTGATGACCCTCACCTGTTTGTTCACGGTATCAGTGCTCATGACCTGCACCAGGGGCAGCTGGGAAACTGCTGGTTTGTGGCGGCCTGCTCCAGCCTCGCCTCCAGAGAGGCTCTGTGGCACAAAGTGAGTGATTCTTGTTTGTTTAAATGTCAGACTGAGTTTTCAGGCAACCCTGAGCTCAAGGTTTAATTCCAGTTTTTACCTTTTCTTGTATGATTTTTCCACGTTTGACACTTTGACCCCCCAAGCGGCTGCACGGTAGCTCATTGGGAGGGTCCAGGGTTCGATTCGGTCCCAGGACGGTCCGGATCCTTTCTGTGTGGAGTGAATGTTCTCCACATGTCTGTGTGGGTTTTTTTCCGGGAGCTCCGGTTTCCTCCCATCGTCCAAACACCCGCAGGTCGGGTGGACTGAAGATAAATCACCCGTAGGTATGAGCGTGTGTGTGTCTACCCTGTGATGGACTGGTGACGGGTCCAGGGTGTCTCCGCCTTTCACCCTGTGAAAGCTGGGATAGACTCCAGCACCCCTGTGACCCTAATCAGGACAAGTGGCTCAGAAAATGAGTGTGTGAACCCCTCAAAAATCATCTTAAAAGTTTATAAAGGATTTTTTTTTTTTTTATACGCCTTGCCCACCAGGATGCACCCAGATGCCTAGTTTTGATCACTGAAAGAGACCCTGGAGAGACACTAACACTGTTTATTGCACTTGTTCTCCAGTGTTGACCACCAGCTGAAGGTGGTGGGGGTGTGGCGTGTGCTCTGTTTGATTAGCGGATAGGCTGGGCTCTTAACAGAGTTAATATTAACTATGGAGATCCAAAATACACACTGAACCAGGATCTACTGCCGAGGCGAACCCTGAGGGTGACATCACAGGCATCTCCGTGTGTGTGCATGAGAGAGAAAGTGTAAAGAAGCTGGGGTCGATGGAGCGTTCAATAGGGATGCACAGATAAGGGAATTGGTGTCGATACATAAACACTTACAAAAGTGGGAATTGGGATTACATCTACCTGGAGTTCCACTACAGAGAAATCCATCCTGCCGTTATCTGGGCTGCTCGCAGGACCGGGATGGCTGGGGGTGCTGGAGTCAGAGGAAAGCCCAGGGGAGGTCATTAAAGAAATGCGTGTGTTAATGCACTTTTTCCGACATTTACATGAACATGTTTTCCTAATCTGACCCTTCAGACTAGGAAAAAATAACATCTCAGTACATTACACGAGTTTAAATGGAGAAAAGGGAACAAAAATATGACTAGAACATGTTTCTGTATTTTTCAGACACACTCTACGGCACCGGTTCCAGTTAAACCGGATTAATTCTGATCTTTGAAAAGAATCATTTGAAGTGTTCATTCATTATTCATGTGAAAATAATTTTGTGACTTATGGACTTTTGTCATTTTGTCTTTCTTTCTGGTTAAACTTGGTTTAATCTGGTTTAATGATGCAAACGGGATTAATCGTGATTTAACTTTACAAACTCATGTGCTTCATTGAAACAGATTTTTTTTAGTAGCTGGAGTGTTTTTGTGAAACCTCCAGTCCAGGCAGTGCAGAAGTGGAGAAGAATGCACACATGTTTTAAATTTGTTGTTTTTGTAACCTTTTTTTTTTTTTTTTTTTTTTGGCCTCTGGCCTTGAGCACTTCAGCTCCACGCGGAGTTTATCGAGCTCTTTTGAGCAAGTTTGTATTTTCAATCTAAAGAGGATTGTTTGTTTTTCCTGTGTGAGTTGTCATTTCCACAAACTTGGTGTCGTTGACTCCCTTGAGACCCCCTAGTGTTGTGGAAAATCCCCCCCAAATCCCCACATGGGTTCAGTACCCACGCGCCACCCTCCAGTGTCGTCACTGAACATCTGCCCTGGAGATCCTCCTCCATATCGTCCCTTTTCAGACTTGCTTTGTGCAAGATGGTTTGTGTTCAGAAACCTTTGCTACAGCTTTTGTCATCCCTCTCTTCCTGCTGCCCCCCCACCCTGGAAGATGGTGGAGGAGTTGAGGAGATGGGGAGGAGCAGCAGGAATGGAGGAAATGGAGAAAAGCTTCAGAATTTGATGTCTCACATCCCTGAAACTCCCTGAAAGTTGAGAGTTATGCCGGCGTTGTGCATGTTAATTTATATCAGTGCACTGAAGGAGCCTGTGAAAGGAGCGGAGGGAGCTGTGGTCTGCTGGGGGTCCGTTGTGACGGAACGTGGACGCTGCTCGTCTCCGCTTCCTGCAGGAAGTGGCTGCTGTTTCCTTCTGAGTCTCGCGAGAGAACGGCACGGTTAAAGTCCGGAAACTAATTCTGTTCTTTCTCTTTCTCTCTTGCTGTCTTTCCTTTAATTCACTCCCGTCTTTCTTTCTGAGCTTTTCTGACTTTTCTTTTAATTTAAGAGTTGTCCTCCCTCTGTTTTATCCCTGGGGGAAATTTAAAAAGTGTAGAATAAACCTGGCCGGCTGTCGGTCTTTTTATCCCAAACTCTCCTTTTCTTGGTTCCAGTTCATGCTCACTTTATCTCTGCCTGTCTCTCTTTGACAACTCACTCCCTCCTGAGATCTCATTATTAGATCTTCTCTCTCTCTCTCTCTCTCTCTCTCTCTCTCTCTCTCTCTCTCTCTCTCTCTCAGGACCCTGTCAGTGGTGTTCTGAACACACACACCTGGGAAAGCCTTCAGTGGAAAGAGCTTGGGTTATTTATTTTTCTCCACTGTTTTCATGAATCCTGACGATAACGCCAGACCATATTGTTCATCGTGGATACTGAATAAATTATTAACTGTATAATTCGTAGCCGATTTGACTTGTTACGGAGTTCTTCTGTCATTTGGTTCATAATAGATTCTGAATAATTCATAATTTTATATCATGGTCTTATTGTGAAAGTCTAACCTAGTATTTAAGCACCAGGCCCTAAAATTGGTAGATGGGTTTGAGTCCCAGGCCAGGAGATTACCCTGAGGTCCCCTTGATTGAGGTACTGTCCCCGTCACTGCTCCCCGGGTGCTGGATATGGCTGCCCACTGCAGGACGGGGAAAGTGATAGTAACTTCATATTTTATAGTGGATGCTACTTTTAAAAAGCAGTTTTTGAATGTAAAGATAATGTGGTGAAAGCTGCTGCTCATCCCTAACAACACTTTTTGTTTTTGTCATTTTTATTAAATCATTTGAAGTGAAGCCGTGGCAGCCCTAGTGGTTAAGGACCAGGCCGTGGGAGATCTTGGTTTGAGTACCAGGCCAGCAGGTTGCACTGAGGGACCCTTGAGCAAGGTACCATCCCTATCACTGCTCCCCGGATTCTGGATGTATATCTGCCCACTGCTGCACGGTGTGTAGGTTAAACCCAGAGAACGCATTTTGGCTTTTTATTCATGGTGACGAACGGTACCTTTTTTTTTGTCTTTCCCGTCATATTCATAAAGGCACAGGCCGTTGATTATATGGATTCGCACCGAAGGCTTTGACCTCTGCCTGTAGTTTTGAAAGTCATGTATGTGTGAACAGAGACGAATGTGGTCGGTTGCGCCTGCACACTGTCCGCCCCGGGGCAGCGCAGCATTGATCAGGGCTTACAGTGGACACACATGGCAGCCGGCCAGGCCTGCACTTTTCTGATACGACCTGGCAGGGAGGGGGGCACAGGCTTTCAGTGGCTTCATCAGTGCAAACACACACACACACACGTGCGCACAGAAAAAAGAGGCTGAGCCAGAACAGAAGTTCACCAGATCACAGAATCGAATTTTAATTCCACTTCTGTATGATTTCAGTGTTAAATATTAATATAGTCTCTGATTTTTAGACAAAATCCATTCTATTATAAGCAGCATGTTGGACATGTTTTGAAAAACGTATGACATTACACTGCGGTTTAGCTTTCCACTACAAAATAGTTCACATTCTCTATCAAATATATATTTATATTTATTTCTGACAGGAAATAAGCAGGAGTGTTAACAGCGAGATTTTTAGCTGCTACTTTTTAATCTTTTTTAAATCGCACAAATCGGCTCACAGCTGACTCTTTTTACACTAATGTGACCATGTGACCAGGTCCCCGAATAACATAACACTAAACTGTTACAATAAAGCCTTTTCTCCTTGATGGAGAGGAGAGAACCGTTTCTAACCTCTCAGGCGCTTTTCTTGAAGACCAGCGAACACTTGATGTTGTCCTTCTCCGCTCCCTCCTTCAAGGCAAAGAGGAAGTACATCACCTTCCTGACCTTCGCCAGCTCAGCTATCCTCTCCCCGAATTCCTGGATGTCGGCCTCCAGACACTTTATGGGGGCGTCCTCAGGGTCCCCTGCGCTCCTCCAGAACTGGCCGGTGGGCTCCAGCAGCTGCCGAGTCATCAGGTTGGTCAGGTCGGGCGTCCACAGCTGAGAGATTCCCGTGACTGACAGGCGGCCTGGACCCTTCGTGCAGGGAGGGCGATATGACCGTACGTTATCGTTCTTGTGATAAATTACATCCCGGTATCGTGGCTCATAACCTTGTATTTCCAGTCTAAAAATCTTCCACTGACTTCAGTTGACAGGTATTTTTTTCTTATACGTTTTTGGATTTCGTTCTGAGAGTGATCAACGATTCTTGACATCTCTTTTTCAATTCATGATTAAAATTAGTTTTATTTTATTTCTGAGCTCTAAAATCATAAAAAAATTAATTCTGCTTTAGTTTTTTTTAAGTGACCATGCGTTAAAAAAAAAATATATATATTTTTTTTATTATAACAGCCTATTAACAGGTGAAGGAAGCCATTAATGATTTAAGTTGCTTAAATATTTTTGTAATATTTTTAGATTTTTTTTTTTTTTTTTAAACTAGAAAAGATTTGCCCTGAACATCTCAGTGATGGTTTTTGAAGAACATATCTACAGTGTTTTTGTGCTGCTCATTGAAATGAACGATTTTGGAACTCTACCGGGTTGTCCCAGGACAGTGGGTGCCAGCACCTTTTGCTGGGCGGGTGAAAAGTCCCCGGCAGGACAGTTTTACAAAACTACATCTGCAACTAAAGGCTCGACCCAGTTCATGAACACTTGTGTTTAATTTAGTGACGTCAGGTTTAATGCTCAAGTGATGGGTCTACCTAATCTAGAAACATCAACTGAAATTTTTATCTAATCTTATTCCTCATGCTATTCAGAACTGAAGTATCTGTGGATCATCCAATTGGGACGCTTGAAAAAAGTGTGGCTGAACTTCAGTTAGATCTTGAAAGCAAACCTGATGGGATGTTTTAGTTTTGTTGGTTTCATCAATGCTTCACAAATATTGTTTCATTTGCGTTCATAAATCTTGTCCATCTTCTGAATGAGTCCCAGCGCCGAGACCTTGAGCTTTCTT
Organism: Hepsetus odoe; assembly: GCA_017165825.1. NCBI lineage: Eukaryota > Metazoa > Chordata > Actinopteri > Characiformes > Hepsetidae > Hepsetus > Hepsetus odoe. The sequence goes on from CM029375.1 coordinate 26,433,500, forward strand.
TATGCGTAATTTTTCCAAATTTTAATTCTCCCTCACGATGGCAAGCGGATATTGCACGAGCTTGCTGGAGAACATTTTTGGAAAGTTGGCTTTGATTTGATGAACATATTTTTTAAAGTGGGATTTAAAACTTCTTAAACGATCCTTGTTCATATCGATATAAAACACATTCTCTGTGAGCGTCAGTAGGACAGGCAAGATTTATAATTATGTGAACTGTAGTGTCATGCTTGGAGGTCTTTTATTTTGGAAAATAGTGATTTCAAACATGTACTTGTGTTCCAGAGTGCTATCAATCAGTTTCTGCTGTAGGTTTGCATCCAAAAAGCTCTACCATTGGAGATAAAGCCTCATGAACTCAAGATCTTGATTGTTTCCAAGCAGTTTGAGGCACCAGTGTATTTGCTCTCTGGTGGGGTTTGGGTGGTTTGGGTTGTCCTGCTTAGTTCAGGTTCAAAATTTCAGGCCTGATAACATCTGAGCTTTAGATCTTCTAAGAGAACACGAGGTGTGCTGAATACTACTGTAATAACATTTAAAAATCTGACTATTCGATCCCAACAAAAATATATAACATGTCGTGACTCCTTGAGCACGTTTTTTTTTTGTGCCATTGCCGGTGCCTACCTTCAGGCTGACGTTCCAGTGGGAGAAGGTCAGCTCCTGGTCGCTGAAGTCCAGCCGATACACAGACTCATGGGGCAGCAGGAGGCGCTCCCCGTCCTGCCGCTTCTGGCGCTTCTGCTGGAGGGACTGGACGCGCAGCCGCATCACCTCGGTCAGCTGCAGGTCCTCCTTGAACTCCAGATCCATCTCCTCTGCCATGCCTGGATATGCTGGTTCTCACACTCTACTTGTTTTGACCGTCCTCTGTTCTTTCTTTCACTACTCTTCGTCTGCTTTCTGTGCTCTCTCTCTTCTCTCTGACTCTCCCCCACTGCTTCCCGCCCCTTTCTGCCTGTTCCCACAGGGCAACGAGCCGTGTTCAGTTCGGGACGTTATTGATTCTGTTTCATATGGGGGCTGGTGGGATGGAGGGTAAAACACAGGCGAGGGTGTTGCATCGTGTGTCCATGGTCTGTGTGTGATGTGTTGGATCGCTAGGCAACAGAAACTTCATGACGTCAGCAGTTTCTTTTGGGAGTTTCGTGGCAATTGAGGGCATCGTTACAGCGGCTTAGTTATTTGTAAGACAGCTTTGCCCTGCTGAGGTGTATCTGCGTGTGAACAGTGATGTCCTGTCCCAGAGGACGAAGGAAAAACTCTTCTTGTGTTTCCATGAGCCTATGTATGCTTCATGTTCTGACTCTCTGATTTCCAGCAGATGCTGCTTTCATCAGAAGTCATACCACACACACACACACCATGTACACTATGAGCTTTTGCAGCATTAGCTTGTACTCCAAAGCCTTGTTTGTACTTTTTTTGAGGTCATTCCTGACTGGAAGGATCAGGAATGGGAGCCGAACCATCCAGAGTCGTACGCCGGGATCTTCCACTTTCGCTTCTGGCGTTTCGGACATTGGGTGGACGTGGTTATCGATGATCGACTGCCTACCGCCAACGGCAAACTGATCTACTGCCATTCAAACGACAGCAATGAGTTCTGGAGCGCGCTGGTGGAAAAAGCTTATGCCAAGTGAGTTTAACCCATTCAATGCTGAGGACTTGTTGACTTTGTTCATATATCAAGATACCTAATGTATCATTACCCCCAATGGCAACATCCATTAAAGGTGCACTCACTGATCTGATACTGGTAAACATGAAATCAATCTAACAAACTCTTTACAGACATCTGGGGTGGGGTGTAGTTACTTTTATAGACTCAGTAGATTAATTTATAGCAGTTATAATGGAATAATGTCTGGATCCGGCCAGAAAACTAACAAACAACAATAACAAAACACTAGTTATCAGGTCAGCTGGGGAAATACCGAAACAGGCACAGTTACACCAGATAATAGTACCGGTCTGGGGCTGAACATCTTTGGGGAAAGTACTTTATTTTCTTCCAACCAGTATGTCAATTCCACATTAAACGTGGATAATTTATATCCCGAGCTTCAATTTGGCCATTGATTGGTTAATAAAGACATGTATTGTAGTACACTGCTCTCCAAAGCAAAATCCAGTAACGCACTGCTTACTTAACCTGACCGTTCTTTCTGAAATTGAAATAAACTTGTTGACTTTATTCAATAATCATCACGCCTGCTCTGCTGGGTTCGCATCGCCAGAATGTACGGCTGCTACGAAGCTCTGGACGGGGGCAACACCGCCGACGCTCTGGTAGATTTCACCGGCGGTGTGTCGCAACCCATAGACCTGCTGGAGGGAAACTTCAGCACGGAGCAGGAGGCACGAAATCAGCTGTTTGAGCGAGTCCTAAAAGTCCACAACCGAGGAGGTCTCATCAGCTCCTCGATCAGAGTGAGTCGCCACAATTAAAGGGATTCGATTTTCTGTGCTAGACGGGTAGACAGAGCTGTTCTTTGTCAAATGTTGGAATGCGGGACACCCAGTCGTTATCATGGCTTTAAAGTGTGTCACATGTCTCTGTTTGGCTACATGCTCGTCTTTATTTTGCTTTGGATGCTCTTCTATCTTCAAGGCGACCTCTCAGGCAGACATGGAGGCCCGTCTGGACTGTGGACTGGTCAAAGGACACGCCTATGCGGTCACGGATGTGCGGAAGGTCCGGTTGGGACACGGCCTGCTGGCCTTCTTCAAGTCCGAGAAGCTGGACATGATCCGCTTGCGGAACCCCTGGGGGGAGAGAGAGTGGAACGGACCGTGGAGCGACAGGTCTGGAATCAGTCACGCACTTTCTTTTTCTCTTCTTTGATCTGGGCACTCCATTTCTTCCCGTCCTCTGTTTCAGCCCCCTGGAGTTTAACTCTCACGTTTGTCTAGTGTTTAGGGACTGGGTCCCAGGATCAAAAGGTTGTGGGTTTGAATCCCAGACCAGTAGGTTGCCCTGAGGTACAGTCCCCATCACTGCTCCCTGCTGCACATGTGTGTATGGGTGAAATGCAGAGGTTGATTTTTGTTGTGTCTCATGGTGTGCTGTGTTTTGCAATGTCGTGAATAGTCACTTTCACTTGGGAACAAACTGGGAACATGAGAGATTTCACTTGTTGGCTATGTGAGCCTCATGGGAAAAATAAAAAAGGAAATAAGATGCTGAAATGGTACTGATGTCAGTAACATTTATAATTAATAGTTATGTAACTTTTTTTTATTATTAAATTAGTTCTAGATTATTCCTGGTCAGGCTCACTTCCAGCTTTACCAACCACTTAGCACTTCTAGGGCTGCTACATATAGAATAAACAGTTTTCTAATGTAATCTAATGGCAGTTTATTTTTAAGACTAAAATCATCAAATTGCATGTGAGACTGCACTCAGTGTGCTCACACTGCCCCCTGCTGGGCGAAACCTGATGTTACTTTAGGTAAAGACATAAATGTGCCCTTTACTGTGGATGGGAAAGATTTGGGGAAAATATCTTGCTTTTTTTTTTTTTTTTTTTAACTCAGCTGGGATTTGAAAGCATTTATTATCTTTAAATACATCTTTCTCCTACTAAATGTAATCTACTAAACAACAAATCACAAGCAAACCAAATGCAATGTTAGATTGAATTATTTGTATGAAAAGCCACCTTTCAGAGCTGGTCCGAACTGCATCGTGTAGAATATGAATAAAATCACACTCTTTCAGCTTGCCATTCTGATTGTGTCCATCACTCTTTTGATTATTGTTTTTTTTTTTTTTTCCCCCCCCTCTGTAGTTCAGAAGAGTGGAAACGGGTCAGCAAGAGTGAAAGAGAGAAGCTGGGTGTTACCGTGGAGGATGACGGAGAATTCTGGTGAGTCTCTTCATACTTCTTTCTCTTACTCTTCAAATGTTTTTATAAAACTCCTAAATAAATTCCCAAGTGCTTATTAAATGAACCGGTTGTCTGATTCTTTGCTGTGTAATTGGTTTGTACTGTGTGATGATCTGTTTAGCCATAAATAGCGTTTCTCTCCGTCTTCCCTTCTTTCCCTTTATTCCTCTCTAAGGATGACCTTTGAGGACTTCCTCAAGCACTTCACCGACCTCATCCTGTGCCGACTCATAAACACGTCCCACCTGAGCGTCCATAAGACCTGGGAGGAGGCCGTGACATTCGGGTCTTGGAGTCGCCATGACGACCCACTTAGAAACCGTGCAGGAGGCTGCATTAACAACAAAAGCACTTATCTGCAAAACCCTCAGGTGCGTGCGGGTCGTGGAGCTGCGTGTTTTGCACATTATTTATTTGTGCATTTATAAAGTATATACTTGGTGCCAGTAGCTAAAGCCTTGGACACAAACGATTAGAGGTCAGATGTTACTCAGTAACAGGGCGTCCCACATCCTGCTGCCCCGAACTACAGTTTGGCACGCATGCAAGAAGTGAGACGGGAAACAAGGACGTCATGTCTGCAAGAGATCCATCGGATATGGACGTCAGTTAAGAGATCTCAACTGTTTGACTGTAAATTGCAACCAAAAAAGTAAGAAAAAAGGAAAAAATATATTCTAATGATCAAACCTTCTCACCTGGTTGTCTCCCCATCCCTTGTCCTGCCCTCTCACTGGCACTTCTTGTGCACTTAGTGTCTCAAAGTTGGACAGGTCCAGATGTTTCCCCGCTTGTTCTGTTTTGGTTCACACTTCTACAGCTGATCAGCCTGTTCTGATCGGAGGCTTATTTCAATGATTTCCAAAACCGATCAGCGAGTGGAAAATCAGGGCTGTGAACTTCGTTTAAAGAAAGCAAATAAATAGGATTACATTTCTTTATAGGAAGGGAAAATGGTCAGACTGCCCCCTGCTGTCTGTGTTTAAAACGGGTAAGCGGTGAATTGGAGGGCCCATATACAGACTGTTCATTATAACTCACCTTCTCGCCCACGTCACGAACACTGTTTTCATTCACTTGAAACAAACCCGAGAACTTCTTCTTTATTTCTGTTTGACCCGAAGTGGCCATCCCAGTGAATCCCATGAAGCAGGACCAGTGAGCATCAGTTCAGTTCTAGTTTAATCTCAGTTCTATGCAGACCTTGTCTAACTTTATGAATAAAAAGGCTGTTTCACAAACTTTCTGCTTAAACTGTCATCAAGAGAGGTGGGGCGTAAATTTTTATTTATTTATTTATTTATTTATTTATTTATTTATTTTTTGGTACACACTCCTCACTTCAGTCTGAATTCGAGGCTTTAATAGTCTTGAATTCTGTTAATATGGAGTGAGGATTCAGTTCACTTTCAGCACAGACAGACGCTCCAGACGTCCTTCAGAGGAGTGTTTTTTCATGATGTGTAGTTCCGTGATATTATAATACCAGGCTCTGAGAGTGAAAACAAGCAGTAGTTAGTGTGAAATGTACATTTTTGATTTTCTGTGTGTTTCTGCTTTCCAGTTCGTGTTTGATGTTAAAAAGCCAGAGGACGAAGTTTTGATCTGTCTGCAGCAGAAGGACCGAAGAGCTCGACCAAAAGAGGGGAAAGGAGAAAACCTGGCCATTGGCTTCGACATCCAAAAGGTACACGCTCAGACTCTTCTCTCCTGTTGTCGTGGTGATGTGAAGTTCCTCAGAATAGCCAGCCGTCATTTTCACTCTTGATCCATTATGTGCACGTTGTTGTTCTTCTAGGTGGAGCTGAACAGGGCGTATCGCATGCACTCCAGTCAGCAGAAGATGTGCAGCTCCGTTTACATCAACTCTCGCTCTGTCTTTGTGCGCAAAGACCTAAAGGAGGGCCGATACGTCGTCATCCCCACCACCTTTGACCCCCGCCTGGAGGGAGACTTTCTGTTACGAGTCTTTACTGACGTGCCTTCAGACTTCAAGTAATGCATCACAGAGCATTTCCTCCAAGAGCGTTACCCAAATCTAACTCAAATAACCGTAACTGTTATTCCAGCAGAGAGTCTTACCAACCCACCCAGACCCCGTCACAGCACAAATTTCCCCAACAAAATAAAACCTGTGGAAATGGAGCTTTTAGAGTGAAAGGAGGCTCTCTTTTCCTTTTTAATGTTTTATTACTTTATATTTGGCAACCTTAAATAGGTAAGCTATTACATATTTTTAAAAACTGTCAAAAATATATGGATTTCACAATATTATCATAAAGACATCAGAGAAACTCCTGGGTTCGAATCCCAGGCAGGACTATCTGGGTCCTTTCTGTTTGGAGTGGACATGTTCTCCCAGTGTCCAGTGCTGGAGTCCATCCCAGCTCACACAGGGCGAAGGACGGGGGACACCCTGGACAGGTCGCCAGCCAATCGCAGGGGGAAGCGTGACTGGGACAGCACCTTGCTCAAGGGCACCTCAGGGCCTCTAGTGGTGCTCTAGGCCACCACTGCCCCGCCAGGCATTAAATTTTATGCATTGAGAACGTTGGGATGGGCCCGCATCCGACACACTGCTCAGATCACGTGCTCTGCTCAGGAAGTGACCCACAACACTTTCTGCACTTTTTATCCCTTTAAACTGTTAGACGTAAGATCATTGTCTGCATTTTGGTTTGCAGCCTTTATGGAATCAGCTAAAACTCATAAAGGGCTTCAGACCTTTAGTCCGTCCCATGTTCTCTTCTTTGATCATTAGTTATTCCTTAGGCTGAGGTCAGGAACCAAGGCTTTGAACACTCAAGACCAGCACCAGGCTTTCATCAGTCTTTAGGTCAACTGTTGACCATCGGCCCTTGGTATCTGATGGTGGCGGTGTCCAGTGATGGTACTTGCCTACAGACCTATGATTCAAGCATTCCAGGTTCGAATCCCACCTCTGGCACTACCACCACCGGGTCCCTGAGCAAGACCCTTAACCCTGAGTGTCTCCAGGGGGACTGTCCCTGTAATCAGGACATGGAAGTCGCTCTGGATAAGAGCGTCTGATAAATGCCATAAATGTAAATGATCAGGGTTTTTACATTGTTTGTTTGTTTGTTTGTTTGTTTTGTTTTGTTATTTTGGCAGTAGTAACGGACACTAACGTTGCTTTTTTTTTTCTTGTAACAATCAAATCATTTTCTAGAAACACTGCAGAACACAAACACTTTCAGATACTTAATACCGATAATGAACCCAAATATTGACACTTTGTTTCTTGTTTTTGGTTGATCTGTTTCACTCAATCTCTGTCTAGATGCTCCCAATTTAACAATTCCCTGTAAAACTTTATGTAAAATGTAAAAAATGTATTTAGAAACCCATGATGTGACTGAAGAGAGCTAACAAAAAAAAGGAAAACTATATTTTGAAAATTACAATTGCTTTTATAGATTAATCTGTAGAGAAATAAAAAAGTTCATTTTGAAATTAAAATTGTTTTTTTTACGTTTTATTTTAAAATTAATGGTATCTGTTATAGTTAAATTTCTCTACATTTGTTAAAATGGTAAAAATTGGTAAAAAATGGTTTTCTGAAAATGTAGCCTAATCCAACATTTTATTTATTTATTTGACTTATTATCTAACCTTGCTATGCTGATTTTTCAGTGAGATATTTTAGAAAGCAGACATGAAGCGGATTTTAGTTTCTAATGTGAGTGTTCTGTTAATAGTTGTTTGGAACGGTTGTGTAATCTGTGCATGTTTCAGGGAGCTGACCCAGGACGTGCCTCCTCAGACCTGCTGGACGGGCCTGTGCGGGTATCCGAAGCTGGTCACCCAGGTGCATGTGATGAAGGCTGTGGGACTGGCGGGACAGGACACGAATGGATGTGAGCGTTTTTTTTTTTTTCACCAGCGATGTTCAGAGATTAAAGAAAGCGTTGCAGTTTATGACTGACTTCTCTCTTTGCAGCGTCAGACCCGTATGTTATCATCAGCTGTGAAGGGAAGAAGGTGTGTTCTCCCGTCCACAAGAACACCCTGAGCCCCGACTTTGATGTGAAGGGGCTGTTCTACAGAAAGAAACTCGAAGAGGGCGTCCGCATTGAGGTATGGGGAACATCTGCGCTGGCCCAGATCCATCACACTCCAAAGATTAGCAGTTCTGGACACCACAGTTTCTTCAGACCATCTCAAAGCTGTTAGGAATAAGCCATTTGGTGCTTGTTGGCCTTCATGGCATTAACTCAAACTGCTTTAAGTGTCTAGCTCTAAGCCCTTTGGCCCTCCTTTACCATCTGTTACTCCCAGGGATGAAGTCAAGACCACTTTTGTTGAGTCCAAGACTATGACTAGTGAAGACCCAGGCTCTTAATGACCGATACCTGGAGTGTTTCTATGTCCTGTGGTTCTGGTCTCCATAGTAATGGAAGTAACACTTGAGTGGAGACGTTTCAGGTTCAGCAACACCTGCAGTTCTTGGTTTCTTGTAGAACATCAATCAAAACTTATTGTTAGATCTCCATGTTTGGTGCCTTTGCGAGGGATTCTGAGTAAAATAGTTCCCCCAGCATCTTGTAATAGAGTTTCATAGAGAACGCCTAAGGTCCAGTTGCCTCCAGGAGTTCTCTATGGAGTTCCTCTATGCAGTTCATAGAAAAGCAATGGGTTCTTCCAGAATTTATCATCACCTGAACCACTCCATGTTGTTCTCTTTTCTTCTACAATAAATCGCTAAAGTTAGAGATGTGAAGAAGAGGAAAGCAGTCCAAGAGCAGAAGCAGCATAACAGAATTTACACAGATAAAAGGCACTGAATGTAGATGTAGAACGGAGGAAAAAAGACTTGAAGGAGAGCACGTCGTTCTCATCTGAGGTTTATTTGTTAACAACCCACTCTTGCCTTCTTCCTTCTGTTATTCGTCTCTCTTATTCTCCTTCTCTCTGCGCAGATCTACAACAAGAACATCCTGAACGACACGTTCATGGGTCAGGTCACTCTGAGCGGTGACGTGTCCAACCTCCAGCAACACACTGTCCACCTGCAGGGCAAAGGGAGCAACAAGGGCAGTGACCTCCCAGGCATGGTCAGTGTCTGCATCATCACGAGCAACGTCTTGACCAACATCTGAGACCGTTCCGACCAACCCAGACCACAAGCGGAGGATTCATGCAACTTCAACTTCAACGTTCTTCCTCCGATCGTTTACAGACTTCGATACTTTCACTGCTCTTTCTGAAACCACCAAGATCCTCAGTGACCTTCGCATTTTCTAGTAATTGTATCAATAAGCAGGATGATTTAAGTAATTCTAGGAAAAAAAAAAGGACGTGGAATGTAATGAATGATCTTTAAAGGCTTCCTGTTTGCATTTCCGGCTTATTTGTCGCTTCCTCGCTTCCTTTTATTAGAGCCAAGTTAAGAGTTCTTCTCTAAAAGGCCGTTTTCCACCAACAGGGAATCGCCATCATTCCGGGATTGAATTTTGACATTTTTGGATTCTGTTTAGCGCCACCACCGTTCATGATGCGTCCTCGTGAGTGGAATTGTGGACTGATTGGCCAGGTGGCATGAAGGTTCCCAGAATCTTGTTCAAGAACTCTTTCAGTGGAGAGGCTCTCCAAACGAAGTGTACGAGATTATCACGTAGTCTTTCAGATGCCAAACAGCCATCCAAAGTCAAGTGCTGCACAGTATTTAAGCTTGTTTACACGAAATGTACAATACTCAGGAAACGTTGGTACTAGAACTTCAAGAGCACTTCAGGAGTAATTCAGGTTGGTCCAGGTTATACGACCACACCACACTTCAAAGCCTGAACTAATACACACAGTTTACCTTGAAACAAAGTGCCAACATGGGCTGCACCACTGATGTAATGACCAAAGATGGGCACTTGGTGGCGGCACATAATCAGAAAGTTATACGGATGTTTTCCTGCTGGAAGAAGTTTTATCCCAGTGTCTTGTTTACTCTTTTCTTTAATGTGACATATCTTCTAAAGTATACTCTTTTAAGCGCTACATGTTTTCTTAAAAAGGTTATTTTTTTATGTCAGTTGTTATCCATGTTCTTTTGCCAAATATATTCCTTTTTAAAAGTATCGACATTATATTCCTGACTCTGGAGATACAAGTAGCTCCTTGTGTTTACTGAATCAACACCTAATTAAATATTTTCTCGTTATACTCTCGCTTATGTTGATGTCCTGTGTCTGCTCAGGGAACTGGAAGCAGACACAGGAATCAAGTGTAAAGAGGTGAGGCTGTAACATCTGCAGGGGTTCAAGTGCCAACCAAAGAAGTGCCTGTTTGCTCTTTTAACCGTGTGTCTTGTTTGCATTCTGTTTGTCTCTCTCTCTCTTTCTCGCTCTGGCTCTCTCTCTCTCGTTTACTTATTCTTAGTCCTTTGACTGAGTGATTATTATATTTAGTATTTTTCTGTTTGGATAATATTTCTTGTTAAAAACTGTACAAGGTGTCGTTGAGTAAGAAAGTGATGCTGGACTTCTTTTAAGGCTTGGTTTTTTGTAAGCACGTGGATGAAAAGGTGGAAACGTGTCCAGACTTTTATGTTTGTGTATGAACAGCCCGTCAGATCAGCTCTGAAATAAAGTGAACTGGAGTAATTTTCATTTTTCTCATTTTCATTTTTTCAAAAATAAAGTTCGGTTTGCAGTTGTTTCACTAATTCACACAATGTTCAGTTTCAGATGAGCATTGCTGTTATGTGGGGAAGGAAAGTGTGTGTGGCTAAATGTTGCAGTAAAAGGCAGTGGTGTGGAAGTGGGGATATTGAATGTGGCCCCTCACACATTGGAAGCAGTGACCTTTACAGGGAAGCAGCTCCTCAGTAATGAAGTTGGAGCATAAATGAAGCAAAACCAGCAGACGGGTTTCACAGAAGCAATCTGAGAAGAAACCTCAGAAGGGACAGTGGTGTCCTAGTGGTTAGGGACGAGGCCCCAGGTGTGGAAGGTTCTGAACCAGTAGGACACCCTGAGGTACCCTTGAACAAGGTACCAGTCCCCATTGCTGCTCCCTGGGAGCTGGATATGGCTGGCCCCTGCTGGACGGTGTGTGTGGGTAAAAAACAGACGATGTATTTAGTTGTGTTTCATAACGACTAACTTTGTTGCCCCTTCACTTTGTTGGTGCTGAAGATGAACTGAATCTCAAATTGAGAGACTTTACTGAAAATGAGAGACAACAACACTGTCCTTCAGGAAGATCTGGAGAACTGCTCAGGTACAGAGACTGGACTGAACATGAGAGACAACAACACTGTCCTTCAGGAAGATCTGGAGAACTGTTCTTCAACACATTAAAATAAAATGAGGAGTGGCTCAATACTTTTACACAGTACCGTTTATGAAACCGCAAAAACCTCTTAACTGGACTGGGCCCTTTAATGTACATGGTGGATAAACTTCATTTTAAAACCAATTTATTATTTATGAGCGTTTCATGTGCTCACCTGCAGAATTATTTTGGTCATAGTGTGAGTTTGTACCTGCGTGATGCACTTCTCTCAGCAGTGGGCCGATGGGGGTGGGGTCTGGGGGGGGTCAGCTTACGTCCTGTATTGCTCAGCACCCCCTGCTGACTCCCCCCTCCCAGCTGAGAGAGGGATCAGGGCTGTGAATGAGTGGAGCTGCGTGTTGTGCCACAGCTAATTCCTCCACAGATCAAGAGCAGCAGGTGCCCCAGCCAGCATCCCTTCACATAAGGAGACGGAGGAAAAAAACAGATCTTCATTCGTTCTCCTGCACTACCCAGCTGTCCCCACCAAACTGCATGGATGTCTACCTGCTCCCAGCTCACCTGGATGGAGCAGATTCTTGCTGAAGTGCAGGGCGGTAAGTGCTGTCCCACAGCTTAGGGTGCTTTCTCAGGCTTAAATCTGAGCACGGTGGGTTTATTGGTGAGGTTCTTTGTCAAACACAGTGGAGATTTAATATGAATTACAGAAGAAAAACAAAGTAAGCTTTAAAAATAAGTCATAAAATCAGTATAGAAGAACCAGAACTGGGTTTTAGTAAAGATGGCAGCTGCTTTTGTCCAAACAGAAGTGAGGAGACACCGATTCCCGGAAAGTCTTTTAATGAACATGCTGATAAAATTTAGGAATATAAAAAAATATATCAAATGTACCAGAAGTGTGTTTTTAAAACTGGAGACAAATTGAAGGCGGGTCTGATCTCCAGGGGGATCTGGGTCCAGCAGGGGGCGGTATAATGACTAAATGCTTTTTCATCCTGATTCGATTCTGGGCTTCCCCTCCTGAGCGGCTCCTGATCTAAGAGGCTGATATTTGTCCTTCTGGAGAGATTTAGGGCCCAGAACCACTCAGGGACTAAATAAACGGAATAAATTGTTGCTGTCTAATGGTCTTAGCACTAAATATTCCCCTAAAAGTCACTGTTCAGTTTTTAAACTTGACTAATAACTAATAATGTTTTGCTTTGGACATTCATTTCAGTGTTCTATTTTCCTGCAGTGTGTTTCTCATTACTTTGAATAAATTTTCATTCATTTCTTGCAGGGACGGTCTTGCTGGAGCAGCTTGGGGTTCAGGGTTTTGCTCCGGGGTCCCAACGCTGGTTGTGCTGGAGGTGGGATTCGAACCCTTGACCTTGGTTAATAGAACGCTCCCCTTCTCTACCACAGTAAAGAACATTTCCCTAAATTGAGCCGTTTCACATTAAACCATGCAGCGGTGGCCTAGTGTTTAGGGAGTGGGCCACAGGATTGGAAGATTGTGGGTTCAAACCCCTCACCAGTAGGTTGCCCTGAGGTACCCTTGAGCAAGGTGCTGTCCCCATCACTGCTCCCCGGGCGCTTTCATAGCTGCCCCCTGCTGCACGGTGTTTGCATGGGTTAAATGCAGGCGTCCAATTTCATTGTGGTTCACTGTGTGCTGTGCTGTGACCTCGCAATGACAAGAATAGTCACTTTCACTTTATGCAACAGTTTGATTCAGCCCCCTAATTTATTGTTCATTCAAAATTACATTAGGCAGTCTCCCAATGGAAATTGAATACAGGCTTCAAGTATTATTTTTATCTAGTTTTTCTTTCTTCTTTAATGCAAATAGTTCCTCCGGTCATTTCCATATTTTGTGTGCTTTAATGATAAATCAGGATTGGACTTTAATAATAATAAAGAATGAATCATACTTTAATGAAGCTCATTCACATCATGTTTCTCTGACAAAACACTCCCGTGTGATTAATGGCCTTCGTTTCTGCCTCGTAATCAGACCGAAGCGGCTACTTTTATCCCCTCCAGTCGTCTGACTTTGTGAAATTGGAGCAGTTTTGGAGTCGGCTAGAAGGAACGAAGCTGCTGAGTGCGTCTGATTCAGGCTTAATTCTATACCGACACCTCAAGGACTCGGTGAGATTGATGAGCTTGTGGCTTTTGGCTTTGAGTTTTCATGTTTAAAGAGTTTACTCTGGCTTAAAAACAAGCTTTTGGTATTTCGTGTAGCATGTGAACGCGGTTAAAGTCCATATCGGTGTGAAAACTAAGCTGCAACATCCTCATTTGAGCATTGTTTTTGTGATGTCACAAAACTCTGCTGCATCTTAGCTGCTCATGTAGAAGTTATAAACTATGTTTCAGCCTGGCCTGCTTTGTGAAAAGGCTCAGTACAGGGCAGCCAATCAGGACAGAACTCATTTGCATTATTCTGTATTAGGAGAGTAGGAAAAAGAGTTGCCTGAATTCTGAAAGACAAAAAGGGGCTGAAAATGGACAAAAATGGGCAGCTAAACTCACAAAGCTTCAAAAGTGGTGCATGGTGAGTATAGAAGAAAGGTGAAGACAAGAAAACTGAAAAAATGATGGGAACGCTTTTGCACGTCCTACAGGGAAACGGATAGCCCGACTACTTAACTGTGATAATTATTAATTATTAACTGGGCTGTTTTGCTGTGAAAAGAGGAGGTTTACTATTTCACAGCTTGTCAGCAGTCTTTCTTTAGCTTTTTCCTGCACTCTGACCATTCTGCTGGAAGGCAAGTCTACATTTATAAGGACATTCCTACATTTATGTTCTTATATGGGAGGCTAATCCATCACTGCATATGTGTTTTTACTACTATACTTTATATTTGCTGGAAACAGGATGAGGTGCAGAGGTAAAGAAAGATAGAAATGGTGCATGAGAATGAGATTTTCTTTTGGGAGAGCTGAGTTTGATGATCTTTTTCATATTTAGGTTGTTAAATGCTTTAATCCGAATGTTAATCTGCACTGCAGAAGAAATCTATCTGATATTTTGGACTGAAATTCACAACCAGCTTGCTCCCCAAGTTCAACCTGCTGCAGAAAGTAGAGTTTATGAATCGAGTCTACGGACTCTACAGCCAGGTGGTGAAATGTGGAGCAGGGAGCCGTGTGAGATTCAGACTTTAAGCCATGAGATAAACGTTTTTCCTTTTGAGGAAGACAAGCACTGTGTGATTGTGCATGCACAGTCGGAAAAATTAGTTTAATTCCCAGTTGGGATGGCAGCTATATAGTGTCTGGGGAGCGGTGATGGGGACGGAATCTCAGGGCAACCTACTGGACCTAATCACGATTCCACTTGGTTCATAGGGCATTTTACTGTTCATTTAAATCGACCTTTTTATTTTTCTTCTGTACATTTTCCTGGAAACCCTTACTAAGAACGCTGGTCTGGGATCGTCGGTCATGTGGGAGGTGTTTGGGTGGGTTATGTGGATATTAAATGAAGGAAAACTTCTGCTTTGAAGGCCTGTGTTGTCTCCTCTGTCCCACTTTGCTGTGCTCTCCGCTCTGACTGACTACAGCCTTTATGTCCAGCCCTCCGCTGGTTTAATTAGATGCTGAAATATTGATGGTGGCATGCATGACGCCCCATTTAGCCTGCTCAGCCCTGCGTGTCTACACTACATTAACTGGACTTCACCAGGAACCAGAGGCAGGGCGTTAGTCTGTCCTCCAGTCATGAGTTTTCTGATCATCTCCTGCAAGAAATAGGCTGCTCATAGCTGACTGGTGGAACAGCTACTAGTGTCAGAATGTGAGGTTAAGCTGGTGTTTGAGTTGAGCTGTTGGTGAGGGGGTCTGAAGAGGTGCAGCAGGTTACGGGGCGGGTTCCTGGGGGTGTGTTGGCCCAGCGTGAATGAATTATTTCAGGAGTCTGTTACGGCTGAATGAACAATCAGCTGCTTTTGTAATTGAAACGGTTTGCATAAACACAAAAGGACAGATGTGCTTAATTATCTTTCCTCTGTCTTAACAGCCCTGTCAGTGTTACATACTCGGTATCTGTCTGTCTGTCTGTGTATACGTATCTGTCTATCTAACTGTCTGTCTATCCATCTCTGCCTGTCTGTCTATTCATCTCTCTGTCTGTCTTTACGTATCTATCTGTCTGTCTGTCTGTCTGTCTATCTGTCTATTTGTGTGTCTATTTATGTCTGTATATATGTGTACCGTGCCTTGCAAAAATATTCATCCCCCTTGGCTTTTTACCTATTTTGTTACATTCCAGCCTGTAATTTAAATTTTTCTTAATCTTATTTTATGTGATGGATCTGCACAAAATAGTCTAAGTTGGTGAAGTGAAATGAGAGAAAAAAAAAATGGAAAATTGGAATGTGCACATGCATTCGCCATGAAGCCCCTAAAAAGTCCTGGTGCAACCATCCATCCATCCATTATCTGCCGCTTGTCCCAAACGGGGTCGCGGGGGAGTGCTGGTGTCCAACCCAGCGCACACAGGGCGAGGACGGGGGACACACCCTGGACAGGTCGCCAGCCCATCGCAGGGAGGAGCTGGACGGGGACGGCACCTTGCTCAAGGGTACCTCAGGGCAACCCACTGGGAAGGGGTTCAAACCCCCGATCCGCCGATCATGTGGCCAACGCCCTACCCACTAGGCCACCGCTCTGGTGCAACCAGTTACCTTCAAAAGTCACATAATTAGTGAGATAAAGTTCCCCTGTGTGCAGTCTAAGTGTCACATGATCTGTCAGTATAAACACACCTTTTCTGAAAGGCCCCAGTTGCTGCAAAGTGCTGCAACACCACAAAGTAAGAGGCATCACACCATGAAGACCAAGGCGCGCCAAACAAGTCAGGGACAAAGTTGTTGAGAAGTACAAGTCAGGGTTGGGTTGTAAAAAAATATCCAAATCTTTGATGATCCCCGGAGCACTGTCACATCCATCATCTTCAAATGGAAAGAACACGGTACCACAACGAACCTGTCGAGAGAGGGCTGCCCACCAAAACTCACAGACCGGGCAAGGAGGGCCTTAATCAGAGAGGCAGCGCAGAGACAAAAGGTAACCCTGAAGGAGTTACAGAGTTCCACAGCAGAGACTGGAGTATCTGTCCAGGACCCCAATCAGCCGTACACTCCATAGAGCTGGGCTTTATGGAAGAGTGGCCAGAAAAAAGCCATCACTTAACGTTAAAAATAAGAAGGCACGTTTAGAGTTTGCCAAAAGGCCTGTGGGCGACTGCCCCAATGTATGGAGGAAGGTGCTCTGGTCAGATTGAACTTTCAGCCACCAAGGAAAACGCTGTGTCTGGTGCAAACCCAACACATCCCATCACCCCAAGAACACCATTACCACAGTGAAATATGGTGGTGGCAGCATCATGCTGTAGAGATGTTTTGCAGCGGCAGGTACTGGGAAACTGGTCCGAGTCGAGGGTAAGATGGATGGTGCTAAATTCAGGGATACTCTTGAGCAAAACCTGTGTCAGTCTGCCTGTGATTTGAGACTGGGACGGAGGTCCACCTTCCAGTAGGACAATGACCCGAAGCATACTGCTAAAACAACACTCGAGTAGTTAAAGGGGAACCATTTAAAAGTGTTGGAATGGCCCAGTCAAAGTCCAGACCTCAATCCAATGGAGAATCTGTGGTCAGACATGAAGATTGCTGTTCACAAGCAAAAACCATCCAATATGAAGGAACTGGAGCAGTTTTGCCTCGAGGAATGGGCAAAAATCCCTGTGGCAAGATCTGGCAAGATCATAGAGACTTATGTTGAAGTTTTCTGTTATTTTGTCCTATTTGGTGTTTGCTTCATAAAAAAATATATACATCTTCAAAGCTGTAGGCATGTTCTGTAAATGAAATATATATATATATATATATATCTGCGATGGGCTGGCGACCTGTCCAGGGTGCGTCCCCCGTCCTTCGCCCTGTGTACGCTGGGTTGGACTCCAGCACTCCCTCGCGACCCCATTTGGGACAAGCGGCAGAAAATGGATGGATGGATGGATATATATATATATATATGTGTGTGTGTGTATATATGTATATGTATATGTATGTGTGTGCACATACACACACAGAAACATGTATGAAATTTATAATCCAGCCCTAAACGACTGCTGGAGATCAGCTGTGCGGACGGGTGTCCTGTTTTTACAGTTTCAAATGACAAACAACAGAATGTGAGACGTCGGTGCCTTGCTGCCCCCTACTGTGTGTGTGTTGTTGTGCTGCCATGCCCTGGCTTTGATGTAATTCTGTATGAAAATGGAAAATCTCAATATTTCCCAAAATGCACGTTATTTTTTCATTTGAGATGCTGGAGTAATGTAACATATTTCAACTATTCCACTTTGCTTTATCTCCTCTCTCCCTCAGGACCTCACATGGTGACTTCTGATGTCCAAGGGTAAACACAGACCTCAGAGCCATGGTCATTCTGCAGCAGGTAATACTCTAATCTATCTTGTAGTGTCATCCTCATCATCAGTGGTTGTTTTTGGTCAGATCTTCCAGATCTGGTTGGGCTTCCCTTTGATATTGTGTGCTTTATAAAGGTCTTCAGTGAATGGAAGTAGCAAGTTGTTGTTCTTGAGTGTTTCAGGGTGAAAGCTGTACTTGTATTTGTGCATCAAAGAAGTTGTCTTATTTGTAGTCTGGTTCCGTTCAGTCAAAAAAAAAAAAACCCAAAAAAGCCTGAACATGCATGATCAGAATCAGAGTTCACTGTACTGGGCATACCAGAAATGTGGTGCAAAGTATAGATTTTATCTAATCAATTATATTAATGTATTTGGGATGTTTATGACAATGTACTTGTACATCTGTAAAAACTTTTGATGAACAAAGATACACTTTTACAGATGTTCATTAGTAAATAATTGAAAATTCGGTTAATTGTTTGTTATTATAAAACATAATAATTATTACATTTTATAGTTTAAGGCAGATGCAAAAATGCATTTTAATAAGAATGCTTTAAATAGTAGTGTTGCTAGGTGGTTACTATGGTGTTTTAGATGGTTACCAGGCAATCACTAAGGTATGCAAAGTGGTTACTGTGTCCTTACAAGGTGCTTCATGGTGCTCTTGGTGGTTGCTAGTTTACTCCGGTGTTGTTGCTATGGTACCTCAGGTGGTTGCTATATTTACCTGTGACGTTCTTGTGTGCTATTGTACTCATGTGAGCACAGCTTTTCAAATCAATAAGCCATCCATTCCCTTGGTGAAACGTAGGTTGCTAGGGAGAACATATTCGTCCAATCACAAACCTACACACAATCCCAAATGTCATTTGCTTTCTTTCACTCAGAGACAATAACACACTTTGCGTGTAAACACACACTGGCCCAGAAATAGAGCAGCTTCAGCAAAGAGCAGCCTGGACACCATTAACCAATTAGCTCTAATCTGATCACAGCTCAGGATAGCTTCAAGGCCACTAGACTACTCTTCTTTCATTCATCACTCCATCTCAATCTTCACTCATACTACATTGTTTCTTCTTATTCTTAAGGTTTTTTATCATGCATTCTCTTAAAGCAATATGAAAAAACAGTTATACTAGAATAGTCCTCCATAAAACCCCCAAATTTGGCATAGTGGCATAATGTTTAGGTTCCTGAATCAGCAGGTCATGGGTTTCGAATCCCAGACCAGTAGGTTGCTTTGAGGCATCCTTGAGCAAGATACCGTCCCAGTCACTGCTCTCCGGGGGGTGGATATGGCTGCACGTTGTGTTGCATGTCTTTGTGGTTCACTGTGTGCTGGGCTGCGTTTCACAATGACATGTAGTCACTTTCACTTTCATTCCACTTCACAAAGAACTCTTTGAAGGTATAACTTTACATCTGCAACTGGGGTGGCGGTGATCTAGTGGTAGGGTACTTTGTTATGGACCTATGGCTCAAGAGGTCCCAGGTTCAAATCCCACCTCCAGCACTACCACCAGTGGGTCCCTGAGCAAGACCCTTAACCCAGAATTGCTCCAGGGGGACTGTCCCTGTAATTAGGACTCGGAAGTCGCTCTGGATAAGAGCATCTGCTGAATGCAGTAAATGTAATGTAAATGTAAATCTAAAGAAAGACACAGTCAAAGATGTTGGGAGCTGTACAAATGAACATTCTGGGATTAAACATTTACAGCATCTATCCGACAGAGTGAAACAGATTTCCTTATTTCTACATCCCTGAAGTAACTTGGGGTTTAAGGTCTGGATCAGGATCGAAGGGTGCTGGAGGAAAGGGTTAGGCTCACGTCTTGGTCACTTACCCCTAAGCAACCACCAGGCCACCACTTTGTGCACACTGTCTTGAATATTATAATGAGGAGGTGGGGCTTTCATCTTTTCTTGCTGTTTTGCTTCGTTAACTAGCATAATTTGAAAAGTTCAACCAAACTGAGGGTCCTCAGAAGACTATTTTTTTTTTACTGAAGCTTCTTACCAGGGTCAGCCAATCAAATTTTACAACTGTGGCTTTGCATGTTTCCAAATAGACCCTCTGATTCGCAGCAAGGTCAAAACCGTGTATGTTTGCAGTATCTGTGCAGCAGAATCACAATATCCCACTAAAAACCCTCATAATTACTATAGCATGCAAGTATGCAAATCTGTAGCTTGCAGGAACCATAAGTTTGTTTGTTTGTGAACAATGGAGGGCATTTAACAGGCCGTTGGCAGCAGTGGGCAGTGCTTTCCTCATCTGTGCTGAATGCAGTGATTCAGGCCTTCAACCTCTTTGTGCCTTTAATTACTTCTGACAACGTTTTCATCATCCTTTCAGCACCAAGCTGTTCTCTGAACAGAAATTTGGCTTTCATTTCTTGCCCAGTTCACTCAAAATATTTTCACGAGCCGTTCTCTCGCTCATTCGGTTCCATCCATCATGTTCTATGTAAGGAGAAAGGAAGAGAGAGGATAGAGAGACGAGGACAGCATGTCATGTTGAGGACCAGGTGAAGCACCGTGGAACACTGACAGCTGTTTGAGCAGTGTTGAAAAGGTTGTTGCAGCAGTGAAGGGACCATGGCAGCAGAGAGCAGGTTTTTGGACGGCTGGGACAGGAGAGTGCGCAGACTCAGCTACAGGTATCCCACATTAGTGCAGGTAAGCTTGTCCCGTTTGACCCCTTTAAACCTTTAAGCTCTCACAAACTGGAGTAACAATACTTTTATTATTTAACGTTTCAGGACATTTAACCGAGTCATAAATTCTATCAAAGTGTTCTCTTTGTAGAGCAGGAGAGGAGATATTATTACATTTTATAAGAACATGGGCAAGTGTAAGGGTCTTACAGGACTTAATAGACATGCTGCCAACATCTCATTTCAAATTCTCCACCTTCTAAGTCTTGTGGAGTCACTTAACTGGTCAGAGCAATATCGGTGGCACAAAGTTGGGCCTACACGATATGAAGCTGGTGGTTTTATTGTTGTGGCTGATTGGTGTTCATTCACTACGTCATTGTCACTTTTTTGAGTAAAACAATTTGGGGGGAAAGGTGCACACTAGTTGTTAGTGTGGTTGCACACTAGTTGTACACTAAAGTTGCTCAAGAATAAAGGCAATCCAAACTAATACTAAACTAAAATTTCAGTAATTTATTTTAAAATAAATAGTCTCTTGCCTAAATACAGCATCAAGAAGGGTCTGATATTTTATGAAAAAAATTATTTTATTTTTGTATCTACCTCTTTTAAGTTTCCTGTGAAACTCTTTTTACATTTGAAAAAGTTGAATTAAAACAATAACTATTAATAACATTTTTGAAATTGCAAAAAATAATTACTAAAATAACTAAATGCTAATTGCAAAGTATTTCTGTTTTTTTATTAAGGATGTTATTATCCCCCTTTTTGTCTGTCCAGCACATTTAAGTGAGTTTTTTTTTTTTTTCTATGCTCTTTTCCTACACTTGTTATCCAAAACTTCCTGAGGTCCAAACCAATGTTTAAAACAACAAAAAAACAACAAAAAATGAAATAAAATGTGTAACACAAACCCTGAGGGGTAAAGCTGACACTAGGGGGCAAACTGTTACTTTGACGTCCAAAATTTCTGCACCTGTTCACTGATCCAAGACCTGTAGTCTCCTACTCTTACACGGACCCCAAACCAGTAGTCCCTGCTTTTACACTGATCCAAGACGTGCAGTCCTTTTTAAAATACTGATCCAGAACCAGCGATCCTTGCTCTTCTACGAATCCAAAGCCAACTGCTCTTTCTTTTTCCTGCAGCCCTCAACTTTGCTCAGATCAAAGACCTGTAGCCTCAAGTTTTAAACTGATCCAAGATCAGTACCTATTTACACTGATCGAAGACCAATCCTCGATATTGCACTGGTCCAGGCCAATTCCAAGAAGCTGTTAGACTGATCCAGGAACAGTGCACCCTTTATGCTAGGTTTTAGTGTTAAATGAGGATCAGTATGATCTTCTTTTGAATTGTCTGAAAGTGTTTACACCGGGCAGATTAAGGGGCTCCTGTAGGTTATTATGGAGAAAAAAACAATAAAAGAACAGCAGTTTTGCACTCATGGTCCTGTTTGTGTGCGAGTGTGTTTGGAGTCATCATAAGTGTTGATGTGGCTCCACGAAGGCTCTTAGTCACTGATAGTGATCGGTTGCGCTCCTTAAATAATTTACTTTGAATCGCGAGTTCACATAACAACCAGGCTTTCTGAGCAGCTCGCAATATCTCTTTGCACACGTGTGTGTGTGTGTGTGTGTGTGTGTGTGTTTATCTGACAGCACTATGGTGCCCTCTCATTGGTTTAACACATAGGATCTGCTAAAATCATGAATCAGGCACACTTGAATTTCCGAGTTTTCTGCCTTGTGCCTCGCCTCCATTTAATGGCCGCTTTATTGAGGTTGTGCTACAGAGGTCAGCACTTCTGACACTGGATCAGTACAAGATTTACAGATGGATCAAGGCTGTAGAAATGGGACACATTTGCATTTAAAGTGGTTTATAACATATGGCCCTTTCAGCAAAGACATTGAGACATTTCTAAAAGTGCAATTCTCACTCAGAATGTAAATAAGCCTAAAGGTTAAGATTAGACAGCATTGTCCCACATATGTTCTCTGTCTGTCTCTCTCTCTGCATACCTATCCATCCATCTTCTGCCACTTGTCCCAAACGGGGTCACAGGGGAGTGCTGGTGTCCAACCCAGCACACACGGGGCAAGGACGGGGGACGCACCCTGGACAGGTCGCCAGCCCATCGCAGGGAGGAGCATGACGGGGACGGTACCTTGCTCTAGGGTACCTCAGGGCAACCCATTGGGAAGGGGTTTGTACCCCCGATCCTCCGATCATGTGGCCAACGCCCGAACCACTAGGCCACTGCTGCCCCTTCATACATGTATATATATATATATGCCATAAGTTTAGGCCACAGTTAAAACAGTAATAAAAAAATAAAGGCAAAGACATAATTCTCTCTTTTTGCTTTTCTTTGGGCCGGATATCAAAATGTTACAATTTTACACTTAATGTTTTTACACAATTAAACATTTCTACATAAATTGGCTAAATAATGTGTTCCTATAGGCTATAAAAGATTGAAAACTAACTAGATGTACATTTTAAAAATGTATACCCAATATTTCCCATATAATAAAAGAATGGGAAAAAAAGAGAAAAGAAGTTTCACAAAAATCCAAGAGTGGACTCAAAGTTCTGTCATCAGCCCTGATGTTGCCGATTAGAAAGCCAATAAAATTGCATAATTTCTTTCAGCAAACTTCAGCCGTCTCATAGTGCCTTCAGCATCTACCTGAGCATCCAGCAGAAGGGAGGTAGAAGGAGCGAGCTAAGACTTGGCTTGTCTGAATGAATTATTCAAACGCTGGTTGCTAGGATTGTGTCCACATTTGCTGGCTGGATGAGACAGCTGCGTCCTTTGGGTGTAGGGTTCTCCCTGTGGCTGTATTGATTTGCCTGGAGTATTTTTAGTTAATTAGAAAGCTCTAAATGATCAGGGAATACTCCTCACCCACCCTCCATCCTCTTCTTTACCAACACTCAGCCGAAGGCAGGCGACTGGAGAAGCTGGAAGCTGTTGACCTGACAGCATGCAGCATGTGAGACAAACGGATAAAGTTGCATAAAAAAGCTCGTTTTTGGACTTAAGAACTAAAGGTGGGCAGGAAACACCGCCGAGACACAGAGGAGGTCGTCCAGACGAGCTCAAAGAAAGAATCTGGCTGCTTGTTATCCTGAGGAAGATACTGGGATACTGGTGGAAGTCAGATAAATACAACACACACACGTGCACAAACACACCTGCTCGGGAAGTAAGCACGTGTGTGTGTGTGTGTGTGTGTGTGTGTGAGGGAACAGGGGGCTGAATAGTTGTGGAGTTTTGCTGCCTGTATGGATGAGAGTTTGCTGTGTGGAGGATGTACAAACGGCGGGATTACGTTGAGCTTTATGAGAAGGATCAGGCCAAATGGGCACTTCTGAGGAACGTCAACACTGTCTTCAAACACACCACTCTGCTGCCGGTATGACGCGTGTGTATATATATATATAAACAGCATTCCTACATATAGACCTAAAATGATACGTTAATATTTGTATTGCATTGTGCACATAGATATAAAGATATACATACAGGTACATGTTCACAATTTAAGTATAATATTTATATGCACAAATTATGTACATTTTTATTTGCAATATATAATGATATGTAATACTTCTATAGACTTGTGGTATTTATGCCAGCAGAATAGTCAGTTTTTGTGTCTTTCTGCTGAAACGTCCATTTTGATTCTGAAAGGTTTGTTAATAAACTGATGGATTGGGTCACTTTGAGAAAACGGCCCGGTTCTTGTTATGTGGGTAAAATCATGCTCAGAAGTTCCCACATATGGACGCATGCTCCCATTAATTCCCTCTCACTCTATTACATCACACATTACATCATCAAACCCAAAATGACAGGAGTCCCGTGTCCGTGAGAGTCTCCATGACCCGGTACCTGATCCATGACGTCACTTGCTGCCCGTGTTGTCACCGTGTTAATCTGTGGCAATCAATCCAGTTTTATTAAAGCAGAAAGCCGCCCGAGGCCATGCCTTACCGTGTTTTCTCATAGTCCAGTTTCATTGTCCAATCAAATCAAGCGCATTGCAATTTCCAATCAGTGTTCAATCATTCATTTAGTCTGTAATCGATAAAGGTATTGATATTTCTTTAGCCATGCAATAATTGTTAACAGTAGGCTTTTGGTTGCCAAGCAACATAACATTTTACATAACATAGCATTATCTGTTTACTGCAGTTTTATGCGTATTTATAATGCATGTTATATACATATTACAACTATACACATTAATACACATCAATACTGTGATAAAGTATTTGCATTTTGAATTCTTTAATCAGATTTTAGAACCAGAGCTTTTTAAAGAATTTAAGAATTCTTTAAATGTGGAAAATTTTGAAATTTTATATCTATTTAAATGTTTTCCTCAAACTCTTGAAAATCGTTTTAACTTTAAAACGTTTCCCTATTCCTTACAGAGTCTTCACAGAACAACAAGTTAAAAGGTTCTTTAGTGGTTCCTCTATGATCTCCAGCAAGACCTTTAAGAGTCGACCTGGCTTATCAATCAGCTTAATGTCCTGAAATGGACTCTGATGGTGTCTCTCGTCTTCTAGGGAGACTATGTGTGGTTGGACCTGAAGACCGGCCGGGAATTCGACGTCCCCATCGGAGCGGTGGTGAAGCTGTGTGACTCTGGTCAGATCCAGGTTCTGGATGATGAAGGCAATGTGAGTTACTGATCACCACGCTCAGTGATCCTCCTGCTTCTGTGAATGTTATCAGCTTTAAAGCAGTGTGTCCACAAAACAGGACCTTAATTGTGAAGATTTAATTAAGATTAAGTTAAGATTTAATCAACACTGACATTTATAATCAGTTTTTTTTCTATATTTTCATTTTATAAAATTTTTTGCATGTCTTCTGGTTTCCAGGCAGTTTTTCTTGGGATCAATAAAGGTTTTCAAATTCTGATACTAATTAAGCAAAGCTGGTTTTATTTTCATAATCAGGCCTTTTCTTCAAATTGAGTTTGGTGAAATACACTATATTAACTCAATTTCGTAAATTATATACAAATTACACACAATAGGTCCTCCCTTGTAGCGCCACCTTGCTGTGGTTCAGTTCAAATCTGTAACTGATGTCCACTTAGATCCTCCCGCCCTTCCTCGGAGCCTGTTTTAACTGGGTGGTTTTTGGGTGATGGACCATTTTAATCCTGGTAACGACACTGAGATGTGCAAAACAAGAAGCACTGCTGTGCATTGACAGGGTAAAAGAAACTGTACAGCAGCAGTAGTACAAGTTAGGTGTGTCCAGTAAAGTAAAAGCCAAGTTAAAGGCATTAATCTGTATCTAAACTGAACTGAAATTCAAACTCAAGCTTGATTTTTACTCCTTTTTTTGATATTTGAGCTCATTCCGCACTTCCTCTGAATAATATAAGGTCCAGAGGCTGTTAAAATGAAAGGGCTGGTTTCCCAGACCAGGATTAAGCCTGGACGATTTTTCCTAGGATGCATAACAACAACAGAATGAAGTGTATAAATAGATATTATAAATATTTTCATAGGAAAGGAGTTGAAATTTAACCAAATTTTGAAACTGCAATGGCATTAATTGCATTTTAGAAGATATGAATGTTTAGGAGATACTAATGTTCCTCATTTTGTTTATCATTTTAAGTTTAAGTTTATTTTAAGTCATATCTTGTCCCATGATATACATTTTTGAAGTGCTGTTTCAGCAGATGGGTCTGGAGGTATACATAATCTAAAATAATGGAGGTATACATAATCCTGCAGAGAATCTCCATTTGGAATGTGGTTTTAGGAACAGACGAGGTTTAATCCCTGTCTGGGAAAGTGCTGAAAGTGTAAAATCTAACTAGAGAAAGCCTGGAGGCATCCTGCTTACTAAAGAATATGGACTGTGGCACGGTTCTAGGCACTTTCTAATGCAATTCCACTTTTCCTTCCAGGAACATTGGATCTCCCCCCAGAACGCCACCAACATTAAGCCCATGCACCCCACCTCCATCCATGGGGTGGAGGACATGATTCGGCTGGGGGACCTGAACGAGGCAGGGATTCTCCGTAACCTGCTAATCCGTTACAGAGAACACCTCATTTATGTAAGACCGCATGCTTTTAACACAGTATTCGAGAACATTTTAGGATGATTGCTAGAACGAGGCTAAACCTATTTTCATCGATAATGTGTCAATCTAACATGCTACATGATCTCCAGGTTGTAGGATGCTGTTTTGTCTTCGGTGTGCAGGGCTGATCATTTTTACCAAGACTGTCCTGCACAGGATCAGATGGTCACATTGGTGGTTCTCAATTTTACTGCAACAATGCAAATCAAGTAGCAGGTGATTAAATGGAGGAAAAAGACAGCAGTATGGTTCTTTTACTTTTTTCTTCTTTCCTTTACGTCTACAAACTCGCGGATGTGATGTTTTATCTCCACCACAGTTTAACAGTACTGTGAAAAAGTATCCGGACTTCAAAAAATGCAGTAAACCCAAGTAAGCGCCACGGATTTCAAAACGGAATGATTGAACAATTTTATTGAAGGACAAAATGAATTAAAACTTATATCAGCAATTGCCCTCTAAAAAGGGGACTTCTTTTGAAGAGCTAATCATTTTATTCTGTGCATCCAAATTTATGTTTTCAAACTTCCAAACAGGTCCTAGTTTTCTTGTCCTGTGCATGTATTTCTGCCCCGTTCTTTTCCCCAAAAGCAAACTTAAAGGCCACCCTCCTCCCACGATGCTGGCTAATCGAGCTTGTTTGCCCCGATGTTAGTTTTAAACAGTGCAAATACACCAATAATACATCATCATTTGCACAAACATTAATGTCTATGTATAGTTTTTGATCGTGACTCTGCAACACAAAAAGTTGGAATTGCTCCGTCTAACAACAGAAAGCACTGTGAAGGTCCTGCTCCAAAGCATCTGTTGGGAACCTGGGGTTAAAGTCTGGACTTTGACTATGCCACTCCACTTTTTTGTAGACATTCATAGGTTAATACATGCTTTTCCACAGCTTTAATGAACTAGTCTGATGTAATTTAATCTGAACCGCTGCATATTTCGTTTTTTTTTTGGGCAAAATAATTACAGCCTCCTGTATCATGATTTGGATGGATTGTTTTACACAAATGTCATGTCTGACCTAATGAAAAAGGCCTGGTGCAGTTACAGTCTTGATTTCAGAGCCTAACGTGTCTAGGCATGAAAAACTGATCTTTTTTACGAAGAGCTGACTACCTAAGAGGTGCTTTGGCATCAGTATACTGGAAGATGCCTCATGTCTCCACCTAAGCAGTTTCCTAATCAGTTGTCCCTGATGAACCCCTCTCTGCTTGTCCTCTCTTCTCTTTGTCTCATCCTTCTATAAGACTAACTGTGGAGGCAGGGTAAGTACAGCGCTGACCTCATGCATGGCTGCCCACCATCTTTCAGCTCCATGTGTTTGTGTTACTGTGCTCCGTTTCGGCCGCCCCGCAGTAACAGAACACTAGACGTGAAAGCTTAGACGGCGTCCACTCTACTCCTATTCGTTCTCTCTTTCAGCCGCTGTCCCTCATCCTCACACGCTCACAAGTCATCAGCATGGCAGTCTAGAGCATTACACACTATCCACTGGTGTGTGCATGTGTCCCACATGATTAGTAACGTGCATAACACACGTATGTGTGAACTCATCTGATGAACGATTGCATGTGGGATAGAAGAAACAAGGTATCTTTACTGACCACCTCCAGATGGATGCAGATATGATGATTCAGCACCCTGATAAGTGAGGGGCTGTAAGCAATGTGTTCTGTAATCTCTACTCATCTTGCCTGTGCTTTCTGACACCCATATTTTTTTCATTTTTACACCATTTTCGAACCTCTTTGTATATTATTTTTGTTACAGTGTCTTTTAAAGTCCTTCCCAAGCTTTTTGTTAATTGTCCGCACTAAAGCATTTGTCCAACTTCAGCTTAAATGACTGTCATGACTGTCATCAAAGGGAATTTGTATATTTATTTGAAGATAAATGTAATATTTAAACTTTAATAGCCTTAATGCACTACTTTAAAGTGTTTTATTCACTCTAAAAACCAAGAACCATCATTTTCCATTAAGGTATCTAATAAGGGTTTAAGACTGTCCTCATAAAGTAAAGGCTCTACAGGTACAATTACTTCTTCCATTTATGGCATTTAGCAGGTTTTCTTCAGAAAGCCATTCCATATTCAGAGGTTCTTCAAAAGGTTTTTATGCTTTAAAAAAGTTTGTGATCGTCAAACTCTTCATCTTCCTCATCTTATGGCAAGAAATGTATTTTGGCAGCTTTATTTTTTAAGAACGCAGCTAAAACTATTAACAACAGCTATCCTCACGTCTGAGCTTTGTCCATACTCTGTGCTGGCTGGTTGGAGATGAGCTCCAGTGCAAAACAAAATAAGCCAATTTCAGACCCCAGCAATGTCTGATTTCTACCACTAAGAGTCACTAAGCTATCACTAAGAGTTGAACTTCTTTGTCCACTTCACCCTTTTTAGACATACACAGGTTCGATCCTGGTGGCGGTGAACCCCTACCAGCTGCTCCCGATCTACACAGCAGACCAGATTCGCCTCTACACCAACAAGAAAATTGGAGAGATGCCTCCACACATCTTTGCCATAGCAGACAACTGTTACTTCAACATGCAGAGGAACAACAAGGACCAGTGCTGCATCATCAGGTGTGCTTCATCATTCATCTCTTTGCCAGTAAGATCAGGTGTTTCCATCAGCAGCAGTAGAGCTTTGGAAACGTGGTGCCCAGAATAACGACTGCTGTTAATCTCTCTGTGTGTATTTTTAAACACTCCTCTCAGTGGTGAGTCTGGGGCGGGGAAGACGGAAAGCACCAAGCTGATCCTGCAGTTTCTGGCAGCCATCAGTGGGCAGCACTCTTGGATCGAGCAGCAGGTGCTGGAAGCCAACCCCATACTGGAGGGTGAGAGAACCTGACAGGAGCCACAGTGGCTATTTCATAGAAAAGTGAACGCAGTGGGCAGCAGTGGCCTAGTGGTTTAGGGAGTTGCCCCAGCATCGGAAGATTGTGGGTTCGATTCCCTCACCAGTAGGTTGCCCTGTGGTACCCTTGAGCAAGGTACCGTCCCCGTCACTGCTCCCCGGACCCTTTCAATAGCTGCACAGTGTTTGCATTGGTTAAATGCAGAGGCCCAATTTCGTTGTGGTTCACTGTGTGCTGTGCTGTGACCTCGCAATGACAAGGGTTGTCACTTTCACTTTCACTTTTCAGTGGCTTCCTGTCCAAGCACTGCTGGGGGTCCCGGTGTTACTGAAAGTCAATACTGCTGATTGGCTGTCTAGATTCTGTACACATGCTTGCAACTTTGGAGCTTCTAAATGAATGAATATGTTTACTACTAGTGTTCGGGACGGGTTAAATGCATGCATGCAATGAGGACAAATGCTTTAATGGATGAAAGATATAAAAATTATTTGCTCTAACTAATGGGCTAGAAATAGAGTCAATGCCCAGTTTCTGACTTAAAAAGACTCAAATTTGAGTTTGTCTTTTCAACAGCTTTCGGGAACGCCAAGACCATCCGCAACGACAACTCCAGCAGATTTGGGAAATACATTGACATCCACTTCAACAAGAGAGGGGCAATAGAGGGGGCCAAAATTGAGCAGTACCTGTTAGAGAAGTCCAGAGTGTGTCGACAGGTATGAAAGTGGGTTAGCAATTCTAGCACTGTTCAAAAGTCTTGAGACACCTCTCATATCTTTATATTTTGAAGAGAAATAAAACAATAGTTGCAGTGATTTATTGCAGCAGTTGCAAACAAACAATTAAGTCTAGAACACAATTAGGGCTTGTAGAATTCTAACCAGCTCTAAAGTCAATCTTTGGTTGGATCACCGTTTTTCGAACTCTCTTAGCCGAGCTCGTTTCTTTAAGTCGTCTTCAGGAACACTTCTCCAGGCTTCTTGAAGGACGTTCCAAAGCTCTTCTTTGGACGTCGGCTGCCATTTGTTTCCCGTTCTCTGTGGACCTTCTCACACTGCTTCTGAAACTGCTCAGGACTGAAAATGAGAGGCAAAAACTTTGTCCTTCAGGAAGCCTGGAGAACTGTTCCTCAACATTACATTAAATATCCAAGAAACTCTGGATCTTCAGAAGCAAAATATGAAGAAATGAGGGAACGGGACTTTTGCAAAGAGCTCATCAATATTTACTGATTTCAAAAGGTAACCTCTTTTCTCTTTCTCTCTCCCTCCTCTACTAGGCCCGAGATGAGAGGAATTATCATATTTTCTACTGCATGTTGAAGGGAATGACCCCAGACCAGAAGAAGAAACTTGGCCTGGGCAAAGCCACAGACTACACTTACCTCACTATTGTGAGTTCCTACTTCTTTCATGCTCCAGTTAGAGAAGTTAACTCACCCTCACATACTTTAATACAGTAGAAATACAGATACTAGTGTAAAAAAAATCCCTACCCAGAACAAGTTAAAAAGTACAGGAATGTACTGAGAGGGTAAAGTAAAAAGTACAGGAATGTACTGAGAGGGTAAAGTAAAAAGTACAGGAATGTACTGAGAGTGTAAAGTACAGGAATGTACTGAGAGTGTAAAGTAAAAAGTACAGGAATGTACTGAGAGTGTAAAGTAAAAGTACAGGAGTGTACTGAGAGTGTAAAGTGAGACGTGTCTCCTCTGAAGGACGTCTGGAGCGTCTGTCTGTGCTGAAAGTGAACTGAATCTCACTCCATATTAATAGAATTAAAGACTATTAAAGCCTCGAACTTCAACTCCAATAAAAACAATCTACTGAAAATAATCAACATTAACTTCACCGCTTCACTTTCATCACCGTCTCTACTAGTTCTCCCGTCACGGACACACACTCCAAACACCCTGAACTCCACCGTCCACTCTCCCTGTCCTCTCTCTCACTCCTTCACTCTGTCCTGCACCGATGGACACACAGAGGGACGTCTTTTTATGTATAAAAGACAGTTGATCATATATTTTTTCTCTCATTTTGTTCAGGGAAACTGCACAGTGTGTGACGGCCGTGATGACCAGAAAGAGTATTCTAACATTCGTTCTGCCATGAAGGTCCTCATGTTCACAGACACCGAGAACTGGGAGATCTCTAAGCTGCTGGCCTCCATTCTGCACATGGGCAACCTCAACTACGAAGGTCCGACCAACACAGCAGCTTTCATTACTGCCCCTTTGTTGCCGCCATTCACTGACCACTTTTTTAAAAATGTGCTTTCACTCTTTAGCCACTTTATTCAAAACACCCACTATGTGCCTGCCCTCACTGGCCACTTTATTAGAAACACTGTTGTTGAGCCTCCACCAACTGGCCACTTTAATAGAAACACTGCCTTTTGCTTTGACTCACAGGCCTTGTTATTAGAAACACCACCATGTGCCTCCACTTACTGGCCACTTTTTTAGAAACACCCACCTCATGCTTCCACTCACTGGCCACTTTATTAGAAACACTTAGGTTGATGAGCCATGCCGATCTACAAGGGAGTGCCTCTGATAAAGTGTCTGGTGAGTGCAAATAGTGAAATATTTATTGAGCATAATGTTTTTTTTCGTTTCTCCACAGCTCGCACATATGACAACCTGGACGCTTGTGAGGTGGTGCGCTGTGTGGATCTGACCACCACTGCAAAGCTATTGGAGGTAAAATGAGCCAAAAGAGCCAAAAATGTACTATAAAATGATGTGTCAGAAACTACTTCTTCTTCTTCTTCTTCTTCTTCTTCTTTTGGCTGCTTCCATTACGAGTCACCACAGCGAATCAGCTGCCTCCATTTATTCCACTCTGCATCTACCTCCTTCAAACCAACCACCTGCATGTCCTCTCTCACCATGTCCATAAACCTCTTCTTTGTCCTTCCTCTTGCCTGGGAGCTCCATCCTTCTCCCAATATAATCCCTGTCTCTTTTCTGGACATGTCCAAACCAACGCAACCTCGAGTCTCCGAAACGTCCAACCTGAGCTGTCCCTTTAATATACTCATTTCTACTCCTGTTCATCCTCGTCACACCCAATGAAAATCTTAGCATCTCAACTCGGACACCTCCAGTTCTGCTGCCTATCTTTTCATCAGTGCCACTGTCTCCAACCAGTGTAACATAACTGGAAACCATCCCTTTCACTCTTGCCGGTACCCATCTGTCACCGATCACTCTTGCCATTCATCTCCACCCATTCCAGCATTCTTGAACTCTCTTCTTCCCCTCTCTTCCACACAACGTTACTCTGGACTGTTGATCCCAAGTATATAAATTCCTCCACCTTTTGTCACCTCTACTCCCTGCATTCTAACCACTCCACTTTCCTCCTTTTTCTTCATTCTCATGTATTCTGTCTTTGTCCTACTCACTTTGGTTCCTCTCCTCTCTAGAGCATTACAGACTTTCTACACTACACTACACACTCTCACTACAGATCACAATATCATCAGCAAACATCATCGTCCACGGGGACTCCTGTCTAACCTCGTCCGTCTACCTGTCCATTACCCTTGCGATCAAGAATGGGCTCTGCGGTGATCCTTGATGTAATTACACCTTTACTTTAATTGCATCTGTCACTCATATTGCAGACCTTACCACTGTCACACTGCCCGCTTGCACCTTCCACCATTTCAGCCTCGACTCTGCCCATACTTTCCTCCTCTTCTTGACCTCCAAGGTCATCCTACAGACCACCTTTCCATGCTGTTTTGCTACACTCTCCCTGTTACTACTTTGCAGTCTCCAGTCTCCTCCAGACTGACCCTCCTGCAAAGTTATATAATCCACCTGTGAGCATCTTCCTCCACTCTTATATGTCGCGCTGTGCTCCTCCCTCTTCTTCAAATAAGTATTAACTACAGTCGTTTTCATCCTTTTAGCAAAGTTAACAACCATCTGACCTTCAGCATTCTTCTCCTTGACACCATATCTACCCATCACCACCTCATCACCTCTGTTCCCTTTATCAACATGTCCATTAAAGTCACCAATCACCACTCTCTCTCCCCTGTGTACACTCTCTATCATTTCATCTAACTCATTCCAGAATTCTTTCTCTTCCTTCTTACAACCAACATGTGTGGAATAAGCAATAACAACATTCATTATCACACCTTCAACTTCCAGCTTCAAACTCATCACCCTCCCTGACACCCTCTTCACCTCCAAAACACTCTCCACATACTCTTCCTTCAGGATAACTCCTCCCCCATCCATTCTTCTATCCACACCATGGTAGAACAGTTTAAACCCTCCTCCAATACACCTGGTCTCACTGCCCTTCCATCTAGTCTCTCACACACAAAAGATCAACCTTCCTTCTCTCCATCAGATCAGCTCATTCTCTACCTTTACCAGTCATGCTGCCAACATTCCAAGTCCCTACCTTCACTTCCACTCTCCTCCACTTCTTTCTCTCCTCCTCCCTCCAGGCATGCCTTCCTCCTCTTCTTCTTCTTCTCTTTTGGCCAACAGTAGCCCAGTTTCCACCAGCACCCTGTAGGCTAACAGTAGTGGTGGCAGTCGTTAACCCGTATATTGATTTGGCAAGTTTTACACCGGATGCATCTTCCTGACGTATTTATCCAGGCCAGGGACCGGCACAAAGAATTACACTTGTGCATCCCTAGTGGCTGGGTTTAATGATGAATTGCATTGAGGAATCAAGAATGTACCTCCAAAGCAACTTAATATCTCTCAAAGTACAAATAATGTTATAGATACAACCTTGAGATCCAGTTTTCTTCCTTGAATATGTTTTTCTCAGTATATTTGGAGCTTCTTCATCATCAAACATTTCATAGTAGAACAATTAAAGAGAAAGCCAGGGGTCGACACGGGTTTTATGGAGTTAATCCACCTTAAAAAAATAAACTGCAGTTGAATTTGTAGGAATCATGTTCCATAACTAAAGGCGCCCTTGAGGTGACCCCCTGTTTCTACCCCAGTACCTTTTTTTTTTCTTTTTTTTCCAGAAAAATTAGTTTGATGTGTGAATACTCCTCTTTTTTACAGACAATGCTATGCAAAATCAGACAAACCTCCAATTATTTAATTTCTAGTCAAATCAGCCATTAAGTGCAAGTTATTAAGGAGATATTTTTGAGGAGTTATAACAATTTTTAAAAAGTGGTACCTTTAATAACTGTCCCAGATTAATAAAACTGTCCTACACATTCTGGAACCTAGACCTCTAGTCTGTCAGAAAAATGAAATATCGTGATAAATATCATGTCTGCTGGTCAAGTTTTCCAGTATTAGTATTTTGACTGCACATCTCCATTTCCACTGTTACGGACAGTGTAACACATTATATGCTCAATATTGTCTTATGTCAGTGTTTAGAGGCAGGATTAAGGAGTTTATATAAGCTGACTAGCTCTCCAGGTGAACTACAGGTCAGTAACATCTGACATCTAAGAGAGCAGCAGGGACTCTGCTGCAGGATATCAGAACAGTCAGAAGAGGCTTGAGTGCCATCTAGTGACAGAGGTAGTGAAATCACATGTTGAATCCGTGCTCTTGTTGTGGTTCACTTATTTAAACTGTTAGTAAGTGAAGTGAAAGCAAAAGGGACTTTTTGCCAATGTGAAACACAGCACACAGTGAACCACAATGAAATGCATCCTCTGCTTTTCACCCACACACACCGTGCAGTAGGTGGCAGCCATATTCAGGACTCAAGGAGCAGTGATGGGGATGGTACCTTGTTCAAAGTTACCTCCTAGATTCGAACCCACAACTTTCCCGTCCTTTGGCCTAAACAGATTTTTGGTCTGTTTTCACCATTAGGTCGACTCTAAGGACTTGATGAACTGCCTGACCAGTCGCACCATAATCACTCGAGGGGAGACGGTGTCCACGCCTCTGAGCATGGAGCAGGCCTTGGATGTACGAGATGCTTTTGTAAAGGTAAACCATAATGATGTATGTGAAGTGAAAGCGACTGTCATTGTGAAACAGAAAGAAATACGACCTCTGCTTTTCATGCTCACACACCATGCAGCAGGGGGTAGCCGAATCCAGCAACTTGGGAGCAGTGATGGGGACGATACCTTGCTCAAGGGTACCTCAGGGCAACCTACTGTTCTGGGATTCGAACACCCAACCTTCTGAATCTGGGACCCAGTCACTAAACACTAGTCCAACACTGCTCCATGTAGTGCAAAATGAGCTGAAGATCCTCATTTCAATCACATAGACACATCCTGGAAATGGATCTGATCTAGGATCAGTTATGGAAGGGGCTCAGATGATGGGATCATATCTCATTGCAATTTTCTGAGTAGTTTTAATGTGATTTATCCTCCCCACTGGCTCTTTCTCCTGAAAAAGTACATTTCTTAGGCTTGAGGCTTGAGTAGTATGTCAGAGTTGAGTTGTTCACAAGAGGCAGGAGCTCCAGTTTCTCCATGTGTATCAACGTTCACATGTGATCTTGCTGAAACAGATAAAGAAGTGCCAGACTGTTTCAGTTTGTGCCCACCCTCTTGTTTTCTCCATCACAGGGAATATATGGACGCTTATTCGTGTGGATTGTGGAAAAAATCAACGCCGCCATCTACAAGCCTCCGTCCCATGATCTCAAAGCAGTGCGCAGGTCCATCGGCCTGCTGGACATCTTTGGCTTTGAGAACTTCACCATCAACAGGTCAGTGTCAGCAGCATCCAAATACATTGCAGATACTGTCGTTAATGAGTGAAAACAGCATGTTAAACATGATGTGTGACATTAAAAACCATATTAATTCAGTCCTCTTTATTGTGGCTTCTCTCTAGCTTTGAGCAGCTGTGTATTAACTTTGCCAACGAGAACCTGCAGCAGTTCTTCGTCCGCCACGTCTTTAAGCTGGAGCAGGAGGAGTATAACCTGGAGAACATCAACTGGCAGCACATTGAGTTCACCGACAACCAGGATGCCCTGGACATGATCGCCATCAAACCCATGAACATCATCTCCCTCATCGACGAGGAGAGCAAGTTCCCCAAAGTGAGGGGTGGGGGTGGGGTTGGGGGGTTGGGTTAGGAGACGAATGTCTTTCCATAATAATAATAACAATAATCATATTAGCCACAATCATAATCATAATCATAATAAATGTGAAAAAACAAACGTTATTAGATAACTCTAAATGCTGATACTACTACAACCACAAATAATAATAATTACAGTTATATTTATTAAATGTTAAATATAAGAATAAAAGCATGGTAATACTAAATCATGCATACTACTACTACTACTACTACTAATAATAATAATAATAAATTAATGTAAAAAGATTACAATTAATATTATATCATTTTTGATGCTGACAATACTACTACTAATAATAATTAAATATAAATGTATTAAATATTAAATAGTATAATAAAAGAATCATTATACATAGTAATAATAATAATAATACTGTTATTAGCAATGATTTTGTTGTTGTTATTATTACTATGGATATTATTATTATTATAGCATCCTTTCGGCATAAAATCCTTAAAATACAGCTGAAATTAATATGAATATAATAATAATCATAACGATGATGATGATGATGATAATAACAATAATAACAATAGTAATAATAATAATAATAATAATAATAATAAATCAATTGTGTGATCATGTGAATTATACATTCTTAATAGTAGTCTTAATGTTACCCCCAGTAAATGCTATTTATCTGGGCAGTATGTATGTTTTTAACACTAAAATTAGAATAAATACCAGTACCAGTAAAGAGTTATGTTCTGTATATCAGTGTGACCTCTCTTCTTGTAAGCCCCATATTACTTCTGGTCAAATCAGTCCTTCATTAGAGTAAATCAGGTTCTGCTCCTGGAGCTTCACACATGCTAATACTTTTGCACAGCACTGTATAATCTGCACATAAATCCACAAACACTCATAATAACGAATCAATTAAGGGTGAAGTGAAAGTGACTAATTGTCCTAGCACACAGTGAGCATGTCACCCACACACATCATGCAGCAAGGGGCAGCTATTTAAAGCACCTGGGGAGCAGTGATGGGAACGGTGCCTTGCTCAAGGGTACCCCAGGGATTCGAACCCTTGACCACTGATGCCCCAAGGGAATAGGTGAAAGGGAAATTTGTGGTATTTGACTTTGTTATGGCACTTTGTTATTCACTCATTTGTTTTCATTTCTTCTATCAGGGCACCGACACCACCATGCTGAACAAGCTGAACTCCCAACACAAACTCAACACCAACTACATCCCCCCGAAAAACACCTACGAGACCCAGTTTGGCATCCAGCACTTTGCTGGGATCGTCTATTACGAGACGAGAGGTCAGCATGTTCATAAAGCAGCGTCCAAAACACACAAGTGCATTCGTTTAGTGGCGAGTGCTGACTGTGAAAAGTGACGATGTGTGATGAACACTGTCTGTAGGCTTTCTGGAGAAGAACAGAGACACCCTTCATGGAGACATCATTCAGCTCGTTCACTCCTCAAAGAACAAGTTCATCAAGCAGATCTTCCAAGCTGATGTGGCAATGGTAAAAACCCATGATATCCTTTACTGGTTTTGTTTCATCTTCCTCCTCTTGGCATGTATCTTAATGCCTCAGTCAGAGTCTTTTCAGAGCTGATGATGATAATCTGCATCCCATATGATCCTTAAAATGCAGTGAATCAATAGCTCACAAATAAGGATTTAGATGTTGTTGGGTGTATTATTAGGATTTTATGCATGAAGGACGCTACAGTAATAATCAATAGTATTTATTTATCATTATTAGCAAATATAAGCATGCGTAAAAGGTATATTTTAAGGATCATATGGAATATAGATAATTATTATTACTTAAATAAGGTTAGCCTGACAGACCTGACCAGGTAAAGCATCTTCTATGCAGAAAAGCAGAAAGCTACTCTCCTCCATTCTGTGAACATGTATTTACTTGACTATATATACGTCTGACTCTGAATCTTTAAATATGGAATGAGATTTTTAGGGTTTCCTCAGGTTTCTGATGTCTTTTCTCTCTGTTTGTGAAATCTCAGTTTCTGTGTGGTTATGTGCCTGGTGGGACGCTCGGTCAGCCAGGCACTCCTCTTTTGAAGGTAAAACCTCCAACAGCACCGCTCCCCCTCCCCCGACACCTCCCTCGCCCCCAGCCCTCGTCTCGTTTTGTTCATTGTGAAAGTTTTTGTTTTCCAGCATCCCACCCACTGCGTTAACCTCACCCGAACATCCCAGAACAATCACACCACGTCCTGTTTCCTGTTGTCTTTAACCTGCATTTTCTCACTTCTGTGCTGAAAGAGATTAGTTGGAACAGCAAACATGTTTATTTACTGGTGATTGGTCTCGTGTTGAGTTTATACACTGAGTTTCTGTTCTGCAAGAAGAGCACAGAAGTGAACTCTATCTCAGTTCATCAGGAATAGATCCATTTCACTGTGGCTTGTTGTGTTGGACTCTGTAATGTATTGTTTATTATTGCTGGCGGGACAAAAGCTTGTATATAAATTTGCAGACACCTTAATGAATCCAAGTGTCAATGCAATGGGAATTGATCCCAGCAATTGGATCATTTCTTGTAGTTGGCAGTTGGTATTTTCCAATAATAAAAAAAGATTTAAAAAAAACAGCACGGAGATACAAGGTTTTGCTCTGACAGTGACAGCATAGACTGTAAATGTCTGCAGCATTCTCGTAGGTTAGAGCAATGGTTTTGGAACTATAAGCTCAGATCAGCCACAACATTAACAGCACTGACAAGAGAAGTGAATCACATTTTTTCATTTGGGTGGCACGTTTCCAAGGGTGGGACATATATTAGCTAATGTGAAAGTGAAAGTGACTATCCTTATCATTGTGAAGCATAGCACAACACAATTCTATCTCTGCATTTCACCCATACACACGTGCAGCAGGGGGCAGCTATTTAAAGTGACAGGAGGAGCTGTGATAGGGACAGTACCTTGCCCAAGAGCCTATCTCTTGAGACCTTCTGATCCTGGAGCCTAGTCCCTAAACACTAGACCACCGCTATATAAGTAATATAAGCTGAAGTTTTGGAGAAGTAGCAAGTTTAAGGATCTGAGCCACTTTGACCGAATGTGATGGCTAGACGACTGGGTCAAAGTCTCCAAAACGGCACGGCCTACAGACCGGTCAGAGTGCCCATGCTTGGAGCAATGGAAGAAGGTGGGCTGTGGGTGCCAGGGTGCATTTCCTACCTGGGGAGCAGATCACACCAGGATGCATTGTTGGAAAGAGAAATGTTGGTGGAGATAGTTTGAAGCTCTGGGCAATGATCTTCACAATAGCAGTTTGAAGAACAAAGATCTTTAGTCCAGTGAAGCATCTGGGGGATGTACTGTACCAACTAGTCTGATCCACAGAAGCCTCACTTACATTTACATTTATGGCATTTATGGAATTCAGGGTTAAGGGTTTTGCTCAGGAACCTAATCCATAGGACCAATAGGCAAGTCTCCAACCACTAGACCACCACCTCACAGCCTCTGTCTTGTCTTGGTGCCAGATACATTAAGAACTTTCTTCAAGGTCTGGTGGAGTCTATACCTGTTCAGAGCTGTTTTGGGGGCAGGAGGGGGACCAACCCAATATCAGTCAGGTGGTCTTATTGTTATGGCTGGTCGGTGTATATATTATCAGTGTGAAAATACTGATTAGAATTGTGCCACTCCATGCAGAGGTTTTTATGCGTAAATATGACCTGATATTCGAATAAAAAGTGTCTTCTTTTTTTTTTTTGTCAGTGATTTTGATCTGTCTCCAACGTGTCTGTAATCGTAGCTCAGAAGACCTCTTTTGTTCTCTGTAACCCCTGAAGTTCACAGAAATGACCCTCTCCATTCAGCTGGACAATCAATCAGTCAGAGACAATCTGAAGACTGTTTCCTGTGGAAGAATAAACGGAGTCTGATTACAGAAGGAGAGGAAGGTTTTTGATGGGCGAAGCAGGTTGGAAGGCCCTGAGTGGGGAATGGGGAAAGACAGAGAGAGAGAGAGAGAGAGAGAGAGAGAAGATGGGAAACAGAGAGGAAGAGGGAGGAAAGGAAATTGAAGGAATCTTTCTCATGTCTATTCGCCACCGTTACTGACTTGCTTTTTTATGTGTGCCTTTCCATGCTGGGGTGTGTGTGTGTGTGTGTGTGTGTGTGTGTTTCCTGACGGACAGGGGGCAGAGACTAGAAAGCGTTCGCCGACACTGAGCAGTCAGTTCAAACGCTCTCTGGAGCTGCTGATGCGCACTCTGAGTGTGTGTCAGCCTTTCTTTGTGCGCTGCATCAAACCCAATGAGTACAAGAAGCCCATGGTGAGTCTACTTCTTCACTCTTTTAACTTTACAGCGATTAACATGTTCCACCGGCACGGCTGGAACATGTTAAAAAAATAAATTTATTCTAGTTTTTTTGTCCAAATGTCTCTT
Source organism: Hepsetus odoe (assembly GCA_017165825.1). Lineage (NCBI taxonomy): Eukaryota > Metazoa > Chordata > Actinopteri > Characiformes > Hepsetidae > Hepsetus > Hepsetus odoe. Next base: position 26,474,224 of record CM029375.1, read on the forward strand.
AACTGATTATTTCAGCCAGTTTTTAAAATGAAAACAAAGTGGTTTTAAAGTAAACGATCTGATTCATTCATCACTTATTTCACTGGTGCATTAATTAAAAACTTAATTCACAGCCACTGAACTCTGCCGCTCTTTGAAAGTGATTGATGGCCTTTTCAGGTTGGGTTTTTGGGCAGAGGCAAGTTATTAGGCAGCTGCATGCTAAATATCAGGCTTATGCGCTCATGAGTGTCAGTATCTAGAGCGTCAACAGCCGAGGGTTGAATACTTATGGAAACGTTATTCAGTTATTTGTCAGAGAGTAAAACCAGTATCAATTGAAATGAATTCATTTTAATAGCAAAGTAGTCCCTGTGATGGACTGGCCAGGGTGTTTCCTCTCCTTTCACCCTGTGAGAGCTGGGTTTGGCTCCAGCAGTAGCTCAGAAAAAGAGTGAGTGAATGAGAATATCTTAAAGCCTCATTCAGAATCCAGAAGAATGGATTCATTTTTAAGGTGGAATGCTGCAGGGCATTTTATTTTAAGGAAATCATTGACTATTCAGTGATAGCAAACGACAACAATGTATGCAGGTGTGTGTGTGTGTGTGTGTGTGTGTGTGTGTGTGTCTGTGATGGGAAGGGACAGTGTGTGGACAAACCTATGGAAAGAAGCTGTTAGTCACACTTTTCAGTCCTGCTGTCCTGGTCTTCACACCCTGTGGTGTATGAAGTGAGATGACACTGTGTTGGGAATCTGTCCCGTCCCTGATGGTGATGACCCAGTGGTTAATGTCCTGTGCAAGGAAGGCTGTTCCTCCAATAAACTGCAGTTCTGATCTTTTGATCAACCCTTCCTGAAGGACAAAGTTTTTGGCTCTCACTTTCAGTCCAGACATGGTACCTGATCAAAGCTTTGGACTGTCCTTCAAGAAGCCTGGAGAACTACTATAAGGCTTGTCTAAGAGAGTTGAGGCTGTGCTGAAGAATAACAGTGGTCGTAGCAAATGCTGACTTTAATTTGGCTATAATAAAAACTCTTTGTGTTTCAGTTAATCACTGGTGGACATTTTTTGTCCCACGTTTCTACCAAACAAAGAAATGAGAGGCGTCTCAAGACTTTTGCACTGCTCTAATTTATTTTGCCAGTGCACCGAAATGAAGGAGCAAAGTGGGACAGCTGTGTGATGTTTGTCTTTCTTTCAATTAGATCATTTAATGAGATTCATTATTTAATCTTGCTCTTCTCACAGCTGTTTGACCGGGAGCTGTGTGTGAGGCAGCTCCGCTACTCCGGAATGATGGAAACGATCCGGATCCGCCGGGCCGGATACCCCATCCGTTACACCTTCGTGGAGTTTGTGGACAGATATCGCGTCCTCATGCCTGGAGTGAAGCCGGCATACAAGCAGGTGAATGACACACACGTCATGCACTAGAGTTTGTAAATTCACACAGTGTGTGGTGAGTGTGTGATGATTCATGCCAGTCAGTGGCGGGCTTCCTTCAGGCATTAGTAGGACCGGTGGTGGAATAGTGGTTCGGGACTTGCCCCATGATCAGAAGGTTGTGGGTTTGAGTCCCAGCTCAGTAGGTTCCCCTGAGGGACCCTTGAGTGAGGTATTGTCCCCAACGCTGCTCTTTGGGTGCTGGATTTATGGCTGCCCACTGCTGTGATGAATTAAGAAAAGCATTTTATTGTGGTTCAAGTGCAAATCTGAACAAGCAGGAACCAAAACCGCCTTGTCTGATTGGCTATAGTTAAGGTTTAAGGCAATGTAGTTTTAGAAATGAGATTTTCCACAGAACTGCTCCTCTAAATAGGAAAAAACAATCAGAGAGATCATCAAAAGGGGGACAAATCTGGCAAAATTGAGGTCGGCAGAATGAAGAGTGTTTCAAAGGTTGCTGCAAATAGCAGGAATGACTTGAAACGACTATTTCCAGAACTTCCAGGGTTGTCCTCATCCTGTTTTTTTTGGTGACTTTCCCCAAAGGAGGACCTAAGAGGGACCTGCCAGCGGATTGCAGAGGCTGTCCTTGGCAGAGACGATGACTGGCAGATGGGAAAGACCAAAATTTTCCTGAAGGTATTCCTGTCCAGGATTACAACACAGGAACTCGTTATGAAAGTGTCCACAGTCAGATGGACAGACACTGGATAACAAGTGATATTGATAAAGCCTGAAACTGTAAGGGTTCCTGCTCCTATTCCTTACTCATAGTTATAGAAATAAAACATTTGTAGTGCTTCTGAACTGTGAATCAATTAAAGTGAACACTGAGTAGTTTATAGTAAATACTAAATAATTCACAGTAGACACTGAATATCTCAGAATAGATACTGAATAATTCCTATTAGTGATTGAATCATTTCTATTAGATACTGAATTATATGAATTATGTTTTATTCAAACACATCTATGTAAATGCCTGCTCCTTCTTGGGGCAGCTGAAAACTGCAGTCATGTGATGCTCCAGTCCAACTGGATACTGTTTTGTTCTTGGACGTCCGGAAAGTAACCTAAAGCAGAGGTCAGAGGTCAGCAGAAAGTCTGTTCGTTACCCTGCTGTCGTTAAGAGTTTCCATTCGGTGGTGCTTTATCACACCTCACAGCTCTCGGCAGCAGGAAATCCCTCTCAGCAAGAGTAAAAAGAGGGCTCTGCCAACACTTCCTAAAAGGAAGTGACAACATCAGAGCAGGATTGTGGGAGATGTAGCAACTGACAAACCTCTTGCTGTGTCTGACAGGATCACCATGACATGCTGCTGGAGATCGAGCGAGACAAGGCGATCACTGACAAGGTCATTCTCATCCAGAAAGTGGTCCGAGGTTTTAAAGACAGGTACGTCTCCATGCACGGAAAACAACTGACAACATTCATCTTTAAACACTGCTGATATACTGAATAATGCGGTGGCCTCAGGGTTAGGGAGTCGGCCCCAGGATCAGAAGGTTGTGGATTCAAATCCCAGATCAGTAGGTTGCTCTTAGGTACCCGTCCGCAAGGTACCGTCCCCATCAATGCTTCCTGGGGTGCTGGATATGGCTGCCCGCTGCTGCACAGTTTCAGAATGACAAATAGTCACTTTTACCATCATTGCACTGTTATCATTTTTAATAGATCCAACTTCCTTAAAATGAAAAGAGCTGCCCTTATGATCCAGAAATCATGGAGGGGCTACCACTGCCGGAAGAACTACGATGCGGTGAGTGCAGAGTTAATGTGTTTGCATGTAGACTTTAAGATTTAAATTCATCTGGATATGGGAAACCAGCCCACCTACAGTAACTTGACAATTCACAGCCCCAATATGTCTCCTGCAAAACTCATTTCCCTGTGTGCTTCTCTCCTGGCCTGCAGATGCGTGCTGGTTTCTCCAGGCTCCAGGCCCTGTTTCGCTCACGGAAGCTCTATCACACTTACCATGTGGCCCGGCAGCGGATTACACTGTTCCAGGGCCGTTGCAGAGGATGCCTGGTGCGCCGGGCTTTCAGGCACCGCCTGTGGGCCGTTATCACCATCCAGGCCTACACAAGAGGCATGATTGCCCGCCGCCTCACCAAGAGACTCAAGGGAGAGGTAATCAGAGGAGCGCATGGGAATCACCAGATATAAAAAAAAAGGGACATATAATGCTTATCTGATACATATATGTGCTCAGAAAAGTCCAAAAAGGAAACTGACATCATTGCATGTAGATATTTGTACACATCTTTTTCTTTTGGTTGCTCCCGTTTAGGGGTCACCACAGCAGATCAACCATCTCCATTTCTTCTGGTCCTCTGCATCTTCCTCTTTCAAACTGACCACCTGCATGTCCTCTCTCACCACGTCCATAAACCTGCTCTTTAGGTCCTCTTCTCCTCTTTCCTGGCAGCTCCATCTTCAACATCCTCCTCCCGATACAATCCTCGTCTCTCCTCTGGACATGTCCAAACCAACGCAACCTTCCTTCTCTAACCTTGTCTCTAAAACGTCTAACCTGAGCTGTCCCTCTAATCCTGTCCATCCTCGTCACACCCAACGAACATCTCAGCATCTTGAACTCTGACACCTCCAGCTCCACCTCCTGTCTTTTCATCAGTGCCACCATCTCCAACCCGTACAACGTAGCTGGTCTCACTACTGTCCTGTAAACCTTCCCTTTTGCTCTCGCTGGTAGCCGTCTGTCACAAATCACTCCAGCCACTCTTCTCCACCCATTCCAACCGGTCTGCACTCTCGTCTTCACCTCTCTTCCACACTCACCGGTCGTTACTCAGTTGTTGAGCCCAAGTATTTAAACTCCTCCACCTTTGTCACCTCTACTTCCTCCACCCTCACCACTCCACTTTCCTCCCTTTCATTCACACTCATGTATTCTGTCTTTGACCTAGCTTACTGTGAAACAGTCCCAGGGCTTTTTTTAATGTAGCTCCTAGAGGGCCACTTTATACAAAACGTCTGGTTCCCATTACCAGAGGTGGCGAAAGTCCACATTTCTTTCCTTAAGCACATGTACTGATACTTGTGTAAAAATTACTGAAATTGAATTATTTAAACTCACACCATATTAATATAAACCAAAGACTGTTCTTCCTTCTCCAGTACCGAAGGCGTCTGGAGGCGGAGAGGATGAGGCTGGCTGAGGAAGAGAAGCTGAGGAACCAGATGAGCGCCAAGCGAGCCAAAGCCGAAGCAGAACGTAAGCATCAGGAGCGTATGGCCCAGCTGGCTCGGGAGGACGCAGAGCGGGAGAAGAAGGAGAAAGAGGAGGCTCGAAGGAAGAAAGAGATGCTAGAGCAGATGGAGAAAGCACGCCATGAGCCTGTCAATGACTCTGACATGGTGGATAAAATGTTCGGCTTCCTGGGCACCACTAACTCCTTTCCTGGGCAGGAAGGCCAGGCACCGGCCGGGTTTGAGGTGAGAGAGTGTTCCTTAAACCAGCTCATTTTAAAAAGAGATATTCTTTTTGCTTTGGAGGAGCTTTTATGGTGATTCTGGGTGTGTTTTGTGCTTTAGGACCTGGAACGGACTCAGAAGGAGGTTCAGGAAGAGGATCTGGATGAAGCTCTTCCTCTGCCTGAAGAAGAGGAGGAAGACCTGTCGGAGTATAAATTTGCCAAGTTCGCTGCCACCTACTTTCAGGGCACCAGCACACACACTTACATGCGTCGTCCACTCAAACAGCCTCTGCTCTTTCATGAGGACGAGGGCGATCAACTGGTACGTTCAGTTCTTGGTTTACTGCTAGGCATCAATGGGTAGTGTTGAAGATAAATGAGCTACATTGTCACAATATTGATTTTTGGGGGGATTTTTTACCTGGGGCTTACGCCTCCTCCAAAACTCAACCAGCCGCATATCTTCTCAAACTACTTCTAATGCAATGTGGACGGCTGAACACCTTCAAAGGAAAACATTAAAAACCTATTCTGTTATCACGGGGCAGGGGTGACGGGAGTTTGCCCTAGGATTAGAAGATTGTGGGTTCGAATCCCAGACCAGTAGGTTGCCCTGAGGTACCCTTGAGCAAGGTATCGTCCCCATCACTGAGGTTTAATTTCATTGTGTCTCACTGTGTGCTGTGCTGTGTTTCACAATGACAACAATAGGACATAGGAATTCAATGGACATGAATTTACCCCAGCATCTTTGTCACAAGGTGAGCAGGTTAAAAAATGACATATCAGTAAAACCCCTGCACTCGCCGCTCAGTGCATATATTGATTTATTTATTTATGTGAAATAGGTCTTAAACTACATTCATAATGGTCTTAGAGTGCCATAAAAAGTCTCACTTGGGATATAGAACATATTATAGGACTTAGCAGTGAATGTCCCTTACAAATTGTTTTGTAAATTTGACTTAACATGTCTGCTGTTTGGGGAACGACTTTGTAGTCCCAGAACAGCCACAGAGAAATTCCAGTTATCTTCACACCTCAACCAAGAGTGCGGAACATCTGCTCAGAGGATTGTAGAGGGTGAAAAAGTCAGAGATACAACTTGGAGCCCTGAAGATCTTTAAAAACAAAAACAAAACCCTTCAGTTCAACTCTGTGCGTGACAGACGGCCAACACAGGGATGTTAGAAGAGGGGTGATGCTCTCTCGCAGTCTCTTTCAGGACCAACTGCAAATGTGAAAAGCTTAAATGATATTCAGTGATTTTCACAAAAAATGAAAAGTGATTCATGGATGTTCTCTCCTGCAGGCTGCTCTGGCGGTGTGGATCACAGTTCTGCGTTTCATGGGTGACCTCCCAGAACCCAAATACCACACGGCTATCAGCGATGGCAGTGAGAAAATCCCCGTCATGACCAAGATCTATGAGACGCTGGGCAAGAAAACCTACAAGAGAGAGCTGCAGGCCCTGCAGGGCGAGGGAGAGGTGAGGAAATTGGGACTCTCCACTGGGGAGCAGAAATGGGGGCATAAAAAGAAGTGAAGTGAGTCATAGAAGAAAATGGGGCACAGGTGTGAATAATGCAATAACCAAAGTGCCACTCTGTGGGATTCTGGTTTGGTGCACTGCATTTCTCCCCAGTTTGGTGTCCATTTTCGGCCTCTAGCTAGTTCTCCTCCATCAAATGATTTTATTATGCTGGGAAGGTGAGAGTTAGTGTGCGACTGATGCACCAGACTGCTCACATGCTTGGAGGAAAACGTTAATTGCCAGGGAAGTAGGGGGCCTATTGATTAGAGATGACTTGTAGGTTCAAATCCAGGACCAGTAGTACCTTGACAAGGTACTGTACCCAGCACTGCTCCCTGGGCACTGGATGTATGGCTGCCTCCTTCTCCACTGTGTGTTTGGGTCAAATGCAGAGAAGCATTTCAGTGTGTTAATGTTGTGCTATGGTGTGTTTACAGTGACAAAATAGTCACTTTCACTTGATTAAATTAGTTTAGTTATCAAAGGCCCATGTTGGTTAGGATGATTAGGCTGAAAGAGGGACATTCTACCTGCCTAGGGATTGCTGGCATTCTTCTGACCATTTGTGCCAGTGATTTTTTGAGGGATTTGTGATCTAATGAGACAATAATAATGAAAATATTGATAAAGAGCATTTGCAAAGGAAAGTAGTTTCAAAAAGCTGGTTAAATGATGTCGTGTGATTACAGATCAATAATATATTAGAGGTATAAGGTGGAGTGATACCAGAATGACAGTCAAGAAATATTGGCACACTTAGGATACCTCTCTGCCAAACAGATTGTGAGTTCAGAGTTGTTAGATAATAATAATAAATCTTATATGACCTCCAGCACAGATCCTTGGATGACTTTATTCCAAGTGACTCCATGGTAATAATAAAGGGCCTTCTAGGGTTGTGTTGCAAACGGCATTGCGCTTTTATTCCTGTCCTCGTCACACCCAATGAAATTCTCAGCATCTATAACTCTGACACCTCCAGCTCCGCCTCCTATCTTTTCGTCAGTGCCACCTTCTCCAACCGGTACAACATAGCTGGTCTCACTACCATCCTTTAAACCTTCCCTTTTACTCTCACTGGTACCCGTCTGTCACAAATCACTCCAGCCACTCTTCTCCACCCATTCCAACTTGCCTGCACTCTCGTCTTCACTTCTCTTCCACACTTGCCATTACACTGTTGAGCCCAAGTATTTAAGTTCCTGATGAAAATACACAAAATTATTTTCAAATACTCTATGTACGGTAGGTAAGAATTTTCTAAATAATGTTTCGAAACTGTAGTCAAACTCAGACTCAATATTACGCAACCCCAAAGGCACCCAGTACTGACGTCGACCAGAGGGGGGGTTTCTGATAAAGTGGCCAGTGACTGTAGAGTTTAAGTCAACCTTACCCATAGTGAATGATTAAGCTTCATACATCTTGGCTCAGTGTTTAGTAGATAGACTTTAGTGTAGTCTTCACACCTACTCAAGATGAACTTGAGTAGGTGATGTGGATATAGGCAACCCAAGTGGCCAAGAATGTATGAAGTGGGTTTTATAAATCATGACAACCAGTGCATTGTGTTCCAATGAGTCGAAGTATTGCTCTTAACAAGGAAACCAACTAACTTATAACTGGAGTGAACTCCAACCACTAACCATTAACATTCATAGAAGCCTTAAGAAATAATCCTGAAGTTTTAGTCCTGTTAAACAATCTTAATTATTTAGAGATATTGAACAATAAATGCAGTGATTCATATATATATATATATATATATATATATATATATATATATAATGTAGTCTTGAGCCACCCCCCATTGAGGATTAAATGAAAGACATAAAGACATATGAACTGAAGTTTTAGCTCTCCAGGCTGCAAAGAGCCTAAAGAATCAAGGTTCTAGATAAAGGCGTTCCACGCACTCGGCGTTCAGCATCAGCAGTAAATGAATCTCCTGATCATCTGGAATCATCTGCACCTGTTTCTTCGCTGCTTCATGTCTTAAGTTAGATGCTTTGTTCTGCTTGAAGGTTCAGATGTAGATCACTGTGTGGATTAACCAACACAGAACTATCAAACTGCTCAGCTCAGAGACTGGACTGAAAATGAGAGACAAAAACAGTGTCCTTCAGGAAGATCTGGAGAACTGAGAAGTCTGGAGAAGTCTTTTGAAGAAAAATATGAAGAAATAAGGGGTGGATCAAAACTTTTGCACAGTATTGTTTATATTGTTTATACATATGAAGGATACAGAGTATTTTTAAGGTCAAAATAGCTCATTAAATAGTAAAATCAAGTGTATCAGTTTGCGTACTGAATCTGGACCTGATTAACAAGTTTTGCTTCTTCATGCTAGATCCAGCTTCTTCATGATTTATAAGTTTCCTCCATGTTCCCCACCTTACAGAATGCTCACATTGACAGTCATAAGAAGAACAGTGTCCGTCACAAGCTAGTGTCCCTCACCCTTAAGAAGAAATCAAAGATAACTGAAGAGGTGAGTGGTAGTGTGGTTGCTATGCTAGTGTGGTCTTATAATGACACACACATGCAGAAGTAAGGCAAAACAAAACCCTTTCTATGAATATGAATAGAAATGGTATATTCTAGGGAATAAAGTAGATCAGGTCTGCTTGACCCTCACAAAATATATCATTTCTATCCAGATTCACCTTTTGGGTGAACCTTATGAACAAGAGGGAAATATCACATGATCAGTGATCCCAATGTTGCAGTGAAAAGATCAAGTTAAATGACTATCATGGGTGGTGGTGATCTAGGGGTAGGATACTCATCTATAGACCAAGTGGTTAGAGGTTCACCTCTAGCAGCACCACCATTGGGTTCCTAAGCAAGACCCTTTAGCCCAAGTTGCTCCAGGGAGATGGTCCCTGTAATTAGGAAATGGAAATGTTTAAGCTAACACTTGTGGCAGGTGACCAAACGTCTGAATGACGGTGAGTACACGGTGCACGGAAACAGCATGTTGGAGGACCGACCCACGTCCAACCTGGAGAAACTACACTTCATCATCGGCAATGGCATCCTCCGCCCTGCACTCAGGTCAGACCCGATATCACAAAAGTATATAGTAAACTGTATCTAGTAAAATATAGTGACTATAAACGTGTTTAACCCTTAAACATCTTAACATTCAGTGACTTTAAACACGTAAGATCACATTGACTTTAAACACGTCACTGTCGAAGGATGCCACCTTTTCCTGCAAGTCATATTGTGAAATTTTTGCCCTGCAACATCTGCCCTGGTCAATTGTAAGTGCTATTAAGGTAAACTGGAAGCACCAAAGAGCATAAACTCACCCAAGGCTCCTAGAACTTTGCATGGGGTGATGTTATGCTTTCCTATTGGGCGGTTAGCTATTCCTTTTGAAAGCCCTCCCAGAAGAGTGAGGGATGCTGAAGATACAAAGAGCTTCATACTAATGCCCAACAAGTATATGTCCACATACTTTTGGCCAAATAGGGCATTCATTGAAATTTCACTATAACAAATAATCACACTTCCCATTACTTTTATTTTTCAGTCCAGTAATAAAGCTTTTCTTGATGTTTTGAACTTACTGAGCAAGGAATTTATTTTGGCAGCAGCTCAGTGTAGTAAGAAAGTAGAAATAGTTATTACAACAGCTTCCTGTTTGAGTGTAAAAAGATATTTAATACCCGGGCAACATATTTTAGTTGATAATTCGGTTCATTTTTTTGAACGTCTGTCCTGCCCTAAGTGGTGCTCTGGTTTTTGTGATCCTCAGAGATGAGATCTACTGTCAGATTTGTAAGCAGCTGAACCAAAACCCATCCAAAAGCAGCCACGCCCGTGGCTGGATACTCATGTCCCTGTGTGTTGGCTGCTTCGCCCCTTCTGAGAAGTTTGTGAAGGTGAGAGATGTTGCTTGGACACGTACAGTGTTAAGGAGAGTTATGATTGCTTACGTGTTAACACCTGATCTAAACTGTAAGCAGATCTTCAACAGATGAAGAGGTCCCAATACATGCCAAAAAACAGTGAAGTGTAGATTGTCATTCATGCAATCTTAATTTAATCATATTTGTTGGCAAATGTATAAGAACTTGTGCAAGAATGACATCAAATTTGACTGGTTAACACTGTGTCTCATTAAAAAAAATCAGAATTAGATAGTTTAGAGTGTTGTTGGTTTTAGCCAGCATTTTAAATTGCCCTTAAGAAGCCTTAATGGATGAATTTTGTTTTGCAGGACTTAATAAATGCTGTTTAAATGTATTTTCCTCTTGAGGGCTTCAGCTATCTTCATAAATAGTCCTGCTTATTGGCTTGTAGAATTTTGACCCATTCCTCCTTATAGAACCGTTCCTCTCAGTAATGTTGGTGGGCTTTTTTCCGGGCCTCAGGTCCAGGTTCAGTGACAGCAAAACAGCTCCGAAATATAACGCTGCCACCACCATGTTTCCCACCTGGGATGGAGTAATTATACCATGCAGCCTAACATAATGTGTCTCATTTAAACCATAAAAGCCATACAGGCCTGCAAAACCAATTTTTCAATATTTTTCATGCACATTTATGTGTAGTATTGAGGTTTTACTTCTGAGGCCCTCAGAAAGTTTCCTTTACAAGACATGATGGGACTCAAGGTGATGGTACCCACACGCATGTTTGGGTGAACCTCCAAACTCTATTAATGTCCTCTACCAAGGGGATCGCTGACATTTGCCAACAAAGTAATTTGTTTCATAACTGAATTATAAAAGCTCTGTTATTGTTTTATGAAATTTTCTTCATTTCTGGGCTAATTTGCTCACTTTTACAGAATTCATGTGAATAATACGAGATTTATGTTCTATTTTTGTAATTGCACATGTATTAGTGTCTCTGCATTGCATTTCCTCCACCTCCTTCCTCTCTGCAGTACTTGAGGAACTTCATAAGTGAAGGACCTCCAGGATATGCTCCATACTGCGAGGAAAGACTCAGGAGGACATTTGTGAATGGCACTAGAACACAGCCCCCTTCCTGGCTTGAGCTCCAGGTACCTTGTACTACTACCTTACTGTTTTCTCATTCACCTACATTACATCTCCAGAAATTCTACAGTTACTGACTGAAGAACATGATTTGTCACACAATTAATCAACCCCCTTTAGACGACAGGGCTATCTATATACCTGTCTGTGATGCCTAGTGTATCATTAATTATCATGAGTGTACCAGTCATTCTGGTACAGATGGATTAGTGCTTGGTTAAGAGTCTACTACCTCCTTAAAATATCCAGGACAGAGAGGCTCTGTGTTTAGTGACAGAGATAACATGGTGAAGCAACAAGGGAGGGGTTTCTTAGAAATTGCCCAGTATAGGCCTTAGTCAATCAGATGGTTGCTAAAGGACACTGGGGCTAATCTGTGGGTTCATCTGGAAGTTTAGCCCTTTAGCACTAATGCTCTTTCTTGTGTATCTCTTTGTGTTTTACCATCAGGCCACCAAGTCTAAGAAACCCATCATGCTGCCTGTAACCTTCATGGACGGCACCACGAAGACCTTGCTGACCGACTCTGCAACCACAGCTAAAGAGCTGTGTAACGCCCTGTCCGACAAAATCAACCTCAGAGATCGCTTTGGATTCTCCCTCTACATTGCTCTGTTTGACAAGGTGCACACACACACACACACACACACACACACACACTGAATGGTTTATATGGCAGGTATAGTATAAGATAGCTCTCTCCCTCCATCCCTCCCCAAGTCTTCCTCCCTGTTTCTATTTTCTGCCTCTTTCTCAAAATCACTGATCAATGCACCCTGACTCTCTGGCCCTTTTCTGGCGTGTCCAGGTGTCGTCTCTGGGCAGTGGCAGTGACCATGTGATGGACGCCGTATCTCAGTGTGAGCAGTATGCTAAAGAGCAGGGTGCTCAGGAGCGCAATGCCCCCTGGAGGCTCTTCTTTAGAAAGGAAATCTTCACACCCTGGCACGACCCCACTGAGGATGCAGTGGCCACCAACCTTATCTACCAGCAGATTGTACGTGGGGTCAAATTTGGAGAGTACCGCTGTGACCGGGTAAGATCTTCCAGAGGCTCCAAAACCCCAGGGATGGTCATCAGCCCCTCCCATAGAGATCTACTTTCCTGCAGAGATTAGTTTCATCCTAACATTCTGCAATCACCTAATTACCACTAATGCACCAGATCAATCTTCTGGACTGCTGAAAGTGTTAAACGTTTAATAAACATTAATGCATTTTGTATTTAAAATTCATTTAAACGGATTTAAAGTGACTTTTTCAGTAAACACCTATGACTTTTCCACTTCTACCCACTGCTGAAAACCTTTTTTTTTCACTTTGCTCTACAGTCACCAACGTATCTAGACTTCATTTGATTTCTTTATATAGTTTTGTTATTTGTTAATCTAGAGCCTCTAGTCCACCAGGCCTAACTAAAAGGGGAATACCTTCTCAGAAGATCCTCATGGTTCCCCACTGGTGGATTTACATCAACTTAGAAATGTTTTTTGCAATTAGTTGAGTGAAAGTGACAACAACATACACTCAGTGAAGCAGTGGGCAGTCATATATCTAGTGCCCGAGGAGTAGTGATGGGGACTAGATTCACCTGGTACCTTGCTTAAGAGTACATGAGGGCAACCTACTGGTCTGAGATTCGAACCTACAATCTTCTGGTCCTGCGGCCTCATCCGTAACCACTAGACCACCTCTGCCCCTTAGTTGTTACCATTGGACTCTAGAGATATCTCAATCACGTAGCAATTTTACAAAGCAGTATATCTGACAGGTTTTTTGACCTGGAGTTTGAAATATAATACTGCTTTTCATAAGATTTAAGAAGATAACAGTTTGTACCTCCATTCCATCTTTTTCATTGCAGGATGATCTATCAGAGCTTGCTTCTCAGCAGTATTATGTGGATTATGGTGCAGAGATCTTAGTGGAACGTCTCCTCAGCCTCATTCCGTCCTACATCCCTGACCGAGAAATCAGCTCCGCCAAGACAGTGGAGAAATGGGCCCACTTCATCATGGCTTCCCACAAAAAGGCACGTGGACGTTCTGCAGATTAAAAATTGCATTATTAAGGATTTCGGGACTTATGAGCGATGACGGTGCCTTTCGGCCTCTTTTCTCATGGGAGCGCTTTAGAGATTCACTTGTGAGCTTAAACTAAAATGCTCAGAAAGTTGGATCATGTCTGGAGTTTTTACCCAAAACATTTTCTCCTCTTGAGTCGTTTTTCCTCTCAATGTTTTGTGACCACCTTCCCTTTTGCAGGGCATTTACACTCAGAAACGAGTGGACCCTCAGACGGTCAAAGAGGAAGTGGTGGACTTTGCTCGATACAAGTGGCCTTTGTTATTCTCAAGATTTTACGAGGCCTTTAAATTTTCAGGTACACTATTGCACATTCCTTTGATTCAAATTTAATTAACCCCATTTGGCCATGATAAGAAGTTAATTTGAGTATTTTTCTCAAGACCTCGAGTTATTTACATAATTGTCTTGACAACAGGTGAAGGTGATCAGTAATATATTCATTATTGTCTTGAGATCTAAAGGGAAATGAAAGATTTCTTAATCATTCAACACATATTTTTGTAGGGGTGTATCACAACCTTTTTCTAATAGATTTAGAGACTTTTCTCCTGTCTTCTCATTTCCATGTGTGTCCCACAGGCCCCAGCCTGCCTAAGAACGATGTGATCGTAGCTGTGAACTGGACTGGAGTTTACTTTGTGGATGAACAAGAGCAAGTTCTTCTAGAACTCTCTTTCCCAGAGATCACAGCTGTCTCCAGCAGCAGGTAGGAGTAGATGGAGAAGTTGTTCAGATACTTTGAAGGAGCTGTGGACTTGGGCAACTCTAGAGAGGCAGGGGTTTCCCTTTCGTGTCTTGGTTCTCTCTGAGGTTCCTTCCTCCATCTTTTGGGAGCTTTGCCTCTGTTGCCTTTGGCTTGTTCACAGTGGGCTTGGATGTGGATTCTGTAAAGCTGCTTCGTGACAACGAAAGTTGATTTGACTTTTTATCCAGGGGAGGTAAACTCCAGGGACAGAGCTTCACCTTGGCCACCATTAAAGGGGACGAGTATACCTTCACCTCCAACAATGCAGAAGACATACGTGACCTGGTGGTCACTTTCCTTGAGGGCCTCAGAAAGAGGTCCAAGTTTGTGGTGGCACTGCAGGATAACCCCAGTCCAGGTAAACTTTGGCCACTTGCAGATTTACTGCTACTGTAATGCAATTTTAATCTTCATCCAGGACCAAAGTATCATCGTATCTGCTCTAAGTTTAGAAGGCATTCAAATCACAGTTTTTTAAACTTTTTAAGTTTTTTTCCTACAAAAAGTGCCATATGTCCATCAACATCAAGGATCTCTTCTTCAACATGAACATGAATCAACATTAGGGCAGCGGTGGCCTAGTGGTTAGGGCGTCAGCCACATGATCGGAGGATCGGGTGTTCGAACCCCTTCCCAGTAGGTTGCCCTGAGGTACCCTTGAGCAAGGTGCCGTCCCCAACGCTGCTCCCCGGGCGCTTTCAATAGCAGCCCACTGCTGCGTATGGGTGAAATGCAGAGAGTGAATTTCCCATTTGTGGGATTATAAATAAAGGATTATTATTATTATGAAGGACAAGCTGCCTTCCCACTCCCTGTGCTGCACTACAAATGATAAGCAGCAGGGGGCAGCTATTTAAAGCACCCGGCGAGCAGTGATGGGGACAGTACGTCTAAAGTGAAAGTGAAAGTGACAACCCTTGACATTGGAAGGTCACAGCACTGCACACCATGAACCACAACGAAATTGGACCTCTGCTTTTAACCATGCACACAAACACCATGCAGCAGTGGGCAGCTATTGAAAGCGCCCGGGGAGCAGTGACGGTACCTTGCTCAGGGTATCTCAGGGTAACCTACTTGTGAGGGAATCGAACAATCTTCCGATGCTGGGCCAACTCCCTAACCACTAGGCCACCTACTTTGCTCCTACTTTTGACCTACTTTTGGTCTGGGATTGGGACCCAAAACCTTCTGATCCTTCCAACTTTCCGGCTACCCCAGCATTACTGTGTTGTTTTAAGACATGTTTAAAAATTTTAGGAAAGAGTCTGATATGAAACATGACATTTTAAAAACAAAAATGGCTGTCACCCTCACCAGCTTTAAATATAGACCCTATTTATGTCATTCTTCTATGGCACCATTGCAGACCCCATTAATGGTTGATTTTTTTACCTGTTAATCTCAACAGTAACGTTAATTCTGCAGCATTCTGCAGTGTGTCGTCTAAAGATCTGACCTTCATGACCCACTCACAAAAACTCCCTTTACTTTAGGGGTTGAGCTGCACAGACTCCATGCAGCCCTTTGAATTTGTCAATATAACCTCATGCCTGGGAAAGTGAATGTAGTGCCTGTGAATGATTTTATACAATACGATAAGAAAGAATTATACATATTTAGATACATAAAGATAATCAGAGCACACATCTGTGTCCAATGCACATTTAAAAACGTTTTATTCCAAATATCACACACCTGCCCGAAATCCAGTTAGTTGGTACCAGTCCTGTTTTCTTTAGTAAGTACTTTAATGACATAATAATAAAATATATCATAAATAATCAAATATTCAAAATGCATCCTCTATACTTACCTTAAACACACCGTGCAGCTGGGGAGCAGTGATGGGGACGGTACCTTGCTCAACCTACCGGTCCTGGATTCAAACCCACAACCTCTGCCCTCATGCTTTTGCACATGTTAACCTACTCATCAATCAACCTGGAACTAGTGCAATATTTGATTATTTCTTTTTATGCATGCCTCGCTAAAAACATCATCTGAATACACCTTTACACCCTCATTACATTCATTTGCAGTAATATTTCACAAATTAAACACATTGTTTGTGAAGAAAACAATATCATGTGTTTAAGTCTGACATTAAGACAATGAATTAACTCCGTTAAAGAATCCTTTCTATCATTTTTCTTCAAATAAGACTGGTGAAGTGTTCTCATGTAGCTCAGGGTGATTCTCTCTCGATCAGTTGGTGATGACACGACGTTCCTGAGCTTTGCTAAGGGTGACCTCATCCTGCTGGACCAGGACACAGGCGAGCAGGTCATGACCTCTGGCTGGGCACATGGGGTCAATGAAAGGACCAAACAGAGAGGAGACTTTCCGGCCGACTGTGTCTACGTCCTGCCCTCCGTCACCAGACCTCCGCCTGATGTTGTGGTTCGTGAAATATTCACTCACGGATAAAACAGAACGTTATTATTCCTTTTTTATGTTTGGATGGGGCTTTATCTTAAGATCTTTGAGGTGAGACCTATTGCTCTCCATGACTCATCGTTTCCTGTCCTTTCTCCTGCTGTGTTTGCTTTGTTGTCTCCCTTTTCCTTCTCTCTCTGCTTCTCTCTGCTTCTCTTCTGTCTGAATCACTCAGGCTCTGGTTACTATGACGCCAGACCAACGTCAGGAGTCGATCCGTGTTTCCCAGGTCGCTCTGCCAGAAAGCGTGGAGAGAGTGAAGCCTTACACACTGGAGGAGTACTCCTACGACTACTTCAGGTAACGAAAGATATTAAAGTACATCCTCACCTAAATACATACAACAGGAGTTCTCAACCAAAAGAAAGGGAAAGAAAAGAACATTGTAATGAAATCACTCTTCAGACTTTTGCAGCAGATTTTTGGTTTTATGTCTCACAGCTTTATGACTGTCTGAACGTGTCCATAGATGATAATACTCCAAACAAATAATCACCCAAAGCTGCAGATACTTGTTTGTCTTGTAAACTGTACAACCTTATTAAATACCATAGCTGGTCACTTTATCAGACTCCCTGCAATGTGGAAGGCCACTTTTTCCCCACATAGCCTGTCTTTTTCTTTTTCTTTTCCTCCTTCTGACCTTCTTCTTTCTTTTCCAGGCCGCCTCCCAAACACACCCTGAGCCGCGTGATGATCACGAAGAACCGGGGGAAAGATAAGCTCTGGTGCTGCACACGGGAGCCAATCAAACAGCCTCTGCTGAAGAAGGTTCTGGCCAATGAAGAAATGTCCCAAGAGGCATGCATGGCTTTCATTGATATCCTTTTATCATGCTGTACTTTTACAGTGTTTGGGGCTCAAATGTATATAACTGTGAAAAAGTCTTGTTGTCATTTCTTAATAGCTTGCTTCCAAAAGCCAAAGTTCCTTGCATTAATAAATCATTGAGGAGCAGTTCTCCAGATCTTCCTGAAGGACAGTGTTGTTGTCTCTCATGTTCAGTCCAGTCTCTGTACCTGAGCAGTTCTCCAGATCTTCCTGAAGGACAGTGTTGTTGTCTCTCATGTTCAGTCCAGTCTCTGTACCTGAGCAGTTTGATAGTTCTGTGTTGGTTAATCCACACAGTGATCTACGTCTGAACCTCCAATCAGAACAAAGCATCTAACTTATAACATGAAACAGTGAAGAAACAGGAGCAGATAATTCCAGATGATCAAGGGATTAGATTACTGCTGAACGTTGAGTGGCTGGAACCTCTTTATCTAGAACCTTTAGGCCCTTTGCATCCTGAGGGACCAAATGGACCTACCTGTTGACCATTGTTTTTAATAACGTATTTTCACCACTTTCACCACTTTAATAATGTATTTTCATGAATTAACTGAGAAAAGCTTGTGGTTTTTCTTTTTTTTTTTTTGCATCACAAAGCAGTCATAAAGTTACTGAATAAAAGATAAAAACATGCATTCACATGGATCTGTACTTACAAACCTTCATGTTAATCTTCTGAAAATACTTCCTTCCACTGCTCTGGATAAATTCTGCACGTGTCTGTAAATGGAAGCTTCTCCTTAACGTGTTCCTCTGAACCCATCATGAAGTATATGGGTGATTATCCGTCCAAACGAACCCGATCTGTAAATGAACTGACGGATCAGATCTTCGAGGGAGCGCTGAAGGCGGAGCCGCTGAAAGACGAGATGTTCAGCCAGATTGTAAAGCAGCTGACGGAGAACCATGTTAAGTAAGTCATGCAGTATGTCCACCTGTCTCTTTATCTGGCCTGTCTGCCTCTTGCAGCTTCTTAACAAATGGCGTTACATCATTTACAGCATTTAATCTGTTCATTGGGTGTGAAAACCATGGCAACTGAGCTGAGAAGCTTTGTATCTTCAATTCTTATGATTTGTTAATTCTTAAACATATTTTACAATCAAATTTGGATGATAATTGTTAATCTCAGAAAAATATTACATTTAATTGTATAGTATATTGCTGTGATTGTTGTATATGTAATGAAGTGTAGATATTTTGAGTGTGAGACCAGCTATGTTATATGGGTTGGAGACGGTGGCACTGACGAAAAGGCAGGAGGCGGAGCTGGAGGTCTCAGAGTTAAAGATGCTGAGATGTTTGTTGGGTGTGACGAGGATGGACAGGATTAGAAATGATAATATTAGAAGGTTGGACATTTTGCGAACAAAGTTAGAGAAGTGAGGTTGTGTTGGTTTGGACATGTCCAGAGGAGAGACGAGGATTATATTGGGAGGAGGATGTTGAGGATGGAGCTGCCAGGAAAGAGGAGAAGAGGAAGACCAAAGAAGAGGTTTATGGATGTGGTGAGAGAGGACATGCAGGTGGATGTGTTGAAGGAGGAAGATGCAGAGGACCGGAAGAAATGGAAATGGATCATCCGCTGTGGTGACTCCTAAATGGAAGCAGCTGAAAGAACAAGAAGAATGTTTTGCTTTGAAAGAAATTAGGTACATTTTATTTTTTGGATCTTTGGCCCCAGTTTTACCAGTTCAACATGCATGGAGGAGAACACTAACTGCCAGCTATGTTACCTCAGCTAACATGGACGAATAGAATTAGTAACGTCATAGTGACTTATGGGGTGTAACGGTGGCGGGGTGCAGGGAGGACGCCAATGCTGAGCCAGGGGTTTGAAACGTAACTTTATTAGCTATATTTACAAAACAAAACAAAGGACTGCAGTTCTTAACTAAAAGCAAGGAACTGCAGCCCAAAGCAAGATACCAGATACCAAACCAAGATACCAAACCACCACAGAGTGTAGGCAAAGCCTAACAAATGAGCCGCGCTCTGTTCTGACTCATCGGGGCTTAAATAGTCAGCCCCAATGAAACACACCTGTGCCTTCATTAGCTCAGGTGTGTTCAGTCAGAACAGAGCGCCCTCTATCGTGCACAAAACACCTCATCCGTGACAGAACCCCCCCCCAAAAGGCGCGGCTCCCGAAGTGCCAAACACAGCCGAACCTCTGGGGGGAGGCCAAGAACACCAAAACTTTACAAAGGTAAAAGTCCCTTGTTGGGACATACGGTCAGGTCCACAAAATACACGAAAAGGACCTCTGACCAGCCATGTGAGGCAGCTGGTGGTGGTGAGGGGAATCCCAGCAGTTCAGTCCACCCTTTCGACTGATGTCTGAACCCGACCCTAGAGTCACTGGAGGAATCGCCTGATTCAGTGGAACGCCTCGCCTTGGCGGAACCTGAAAGAGAGCTAAATACAGGTCTTAAAGGGTTCAAAGAGGAAGTCTTTTTCACATAGTCCGAACCCTGTTTCCAACCCTTGCCATCTTTGTTCTTGACGTCTCTTATCACAGAATCCACAGTATAGCAGCTTTCATTCACTTCCTTAAACTGAGACAGGTCATAGCTAATGTCTTTTGGCTCCTTCCTCTTCTCGGTCATACTTCCCTGCTGCTTAGAGCTCAGTGAGGCAGCATCCGTTCTGGCGTTAACCACCAGGGTCCCAGCATGCACTGGTGTCTGTGGAGTGAGTCGAGATTCGAAGATCGTCAATCTTGCTTCCATACCTCTAACCTGCTTCTCCAGCTCGCTGAGTTTACTGGCCTCACTTTGGGCTTCTCTCAGTTCAGCCTTCAGAGCAACATTGTGGTCCTGCACCCATCTCAGCTCTGCTCTGGTCTGATTCAGTTGTTCTTCCATAGTGGCTATTTTAGCTTCCAGCTTCTCCTGAATGGTTGGAGTCTCAACTCTCCTCGTTGTCTGGCATACAGTTTGGTCCCTCTGTTCATCCGTTTTCTCCAGCCTTTCTCTTTGGACAGCCATCACAGCTTGCAGCTTTATTCTAGAGACCTCTCTCTCCTCTCTGACTTTCGCGCTCTTTCCGTGAAGCTCACCTTTGTCTTGAGCCAGAGCTTTTCTTTCTGTCAGCAACTCCTCCTGTTGAGTGATCTGAACATTCATGTAGCTGATTTGTTCATCTCTGAGGTGAGATTGGATTGTCCTTGCAGTTCTGATCCGTCTGGCCAGATCCCTTGCCTGCTTTCCTCTGAATGACTTTTGCAAGCAAATTGCAGCATGTCTGAACATCTGATACCTCTGCTTTTGTTGATGCCCAAGCTTCCACCTTCTGAACCTCCTCTGAAGAACACTTGCTGCCCAGCACTGCTTCTTGAAAACCAATCTTTGCTGGTGCATTCTTACTACAGCCTGAATCATGGTGGCAGCTTTGTGCATTGCAGCAACATTCTTTCGAACAGAAAAACCCCTAAAAGCTGCCTGGATGCATATCACTGACCTTCTCAATACCTGGAATCTCTCATGTTCAAATTTACCCTTAGTGTAGGACCTAAAATGTCTTTGAATGATGATGGCTGACACCCTTATGGCTTGGTACTTTACTACCTCCCGGTGTCTTCTAAATGCAACCTGAATCATGGTGGCAACTTTGTGCATTGCAGCAACATTCTTTCGAACAGAATGACCCCTAAAAGCTGCCTGGATGCATATCACTGACCTTCTTAACACCTGGTGTTTCTCACGTTCAAATTTACCCTTAACGTAGGACCTATAATGTCTTTGAATGATGATGGCTGACACCCTTATGGCCTGGTGCTTAACTACCTCCCGGTGTCTTCTGAATGCCGCCTGAATCAGGGAAGCTGCCTGATGTTGCAGGATCACCTCCCTTCTGACCCTCTGACCTCTGAAGCAGGCTTGCAGGAACATTGCAGCAGAGCGCAATTTAAAGAATTCCTCCCTCTGCTTTCTGGCTTCAAATGTGGAGCGATACCTAAGCTGGATGGCAATAGCGGCATACTTGATGCATAAATATCGTGTCCGAGCACAGTGAGCCCTGTAAGCACATTGTACCACAGTTGCAGCCTGGTGCTTCTGTTTCAGAGTCTGTCTGGTCTTCATCCCTCGGAATGCAGCTTGCAGAACAACAGCAGCCATCTTTTTCTCCTTCAAAGACTTCATTTCTTGCTTCATCATCTTATTAGCTCGATAATATCGCTGAACAGTCCTGGCTGCCCACAGTAGCTTCAGGTAGTACTTTCTGCTCAAATGCTTCCTCACCTGCGCCTGAATGGTTACCGCAGCCTCATGTTCAATTTGCATCTGCGCCTGAACTTTCCTTCTAAACTTCCCACTAACCTGGAGCTGCTCCTTCTCTGCTTTCTGTGTGGCAGATGGCTTCGTGGTGCTGGGTTTGGGGGTCGACTTCTTGATGCCGCTCTCCTTGCTGCGAAGGGCTTTCTTGGTCGACCTCCCCGGTTGCACGATGCAGGACGTGGTCTCCACCATCCTCCTGCGCTCTATGTCAGGAACTGCCTTCTTTGCCACTGCCTCGCTTCTCTTGTTGCGGGCGGCCTTCTTTGCATTCCTCTCGGTGGGTGCCGTGCTTTCGGGTTGCGGCGCGGTGGGCGCCGTGCTTTCGCGTTGCGGCGCGGTGGGCGTCGTGCTTTCGCGTTGCGGCGCGGTGGGCGTCGTGCTTTCGCGTTGCGGCGCGGTGGGCGCCGTGCTTTCGCGTTGCGGCACGGTGGGCGCCGTGCTTTCGCGTTGAACAAGGCAAGGCGCGTTTGCTATCAACCTCTTGTTGTGATTCGCGCTGGCCGTGTTCCCACTATCAGCTGCGCACGGTGCTTTCGGTGCTGAATCTCCCGTGTGCGGCGCGGTTGGCGTCGTGCTTACGCGTTGCGTAACGCCAGCCGTCAACGAAGCCCCGCCTTCCATGTCGCGTGCGGAAAAAAACACGCGGTCCAGCGTGTCGAGATAGCGCTGCGCCCTTGCAGCCATGGAGACCAGCATCCGGAGACAAAGCGCGAACCGATCCATGCGAAGCTCGGGATCTGGGATGATATCGAGTGGGAGCAGCGACGTTGCATTCTTCAGACGGCGCTCAAGCTCCTTTGCCGTGGCCGTCGGCGTTCGTCGCACCCACTCCTCACCGTCCAGATGCTCGCGGAGGTCTAGGGAAGTCACCTCTGTCTCCCAGGTCTTTATCAGCTGCAGCGTCCGCTCGACAACGTTCGCTGCCACCCACAACACGCGCTCCTGCTCGCCCTCGTGGCTCGCGACGTCCAGGTACTGGCGGCTCATTCTGTAATGGTGGCGGGGTGCAGGGAGGACGCCAATGCTGAGCCAGGAGTTCGAAACGTAACTTTATTAGCTATATTTACAATACAAAACAAAACAAAGGACTGCAGTTCTTAACTAAAAGCAAGGAACTGCAGCCCAAAGCAAGATACCAGATACCAAACCACCACAGAGTGTAGGCAAAGCCTAACAAATGAGCCGCGCTCTGTTCTGACTCATCGGGGCTTAAATAGTCAGCCCCAATGAAACACACCTGTGCCTTCATTAGCTCAGGTGTGTTCAGTCAGAACAGAGCGCCCTCTATCGTGCACAAAACACCTCATCCGTGACAGGGGGGAGAGGGAGGACTAACCCAGAGAGCCTGAGATGATTTTTGTGCTCACTTGGGGTCCCGAACACAGACGGCTGTGGGAATGAACTCACAATGTTAACATGCAAAATCAAATGTTTCCTGATAGCAATATGAATCTGATAGAAATGTCACTCCCTGTTTACTAAATGAACTTTACAGCACACTGCAGTGAAATATAGACCTGCACACATATAAACATATAAGCTGCCCCGGATATAAAACATAAACAGCTTTCAACTTTATTTGGATCACAAAATGAGCTAGGAATGACCCAGACACAACATTTTTGTATAATTTATAAATTAATGGTTTAATTTTCACCTTGACATTGTTTACATATAGTTTATAACAGTGTTAAATAACCCTATATACATAACCCTACACAACATATTCGTGTGTGTGTGTGTGTGTGTGTGTGTGTGTGTGTGTGTGTGTGTGTGTGTGTGTGTGTGTGTGTGTAGGTACAGTGAAGAGAAGGGCTGGGAGTTGCTCTGGCTGTGCACTGGACTTTTCCCTCCCAGTAATGTCCTCCTGCCCCACATCCAGAGATTCCTGCAGTCAAAGAAACACCATCCTCTCGCCCTGGACTGCATGCAGAGACTCCAGAAAGCCTTACGGTAAAACACTCAGATGATGATCCACACCTTTTTCTTTCCAGTTCTGTATCCATATCTCTTTCTTTTCCTGCCCTGTTTCTCACTTTGTCGATTTTTCTATTTTTCCTCTTTCTATCTGTTATGAAAGTAAGAGAAAGTGACTTTGTCACAGTGAATCACAGCACAACACACAGAAAACCACAACAAGCCTCTGCTTTTCACCCACACACTCTGTATAGCAGAGGGCAGCCATATCCAGTGCCCGGGGAGCAGTGATGGGGGCGGTACCTTGCTCAAGGGTACCTCTAGGTGACCTACTGTTCGGGGATTTGGACCCATGACCTTCCAATCCTGGAGCCTAGTCCCTAAACACTAGATCACTGCTGCCTTTCTCTCTCTCTCTCTCTCTCTCTCTCTCTCTCTCTCTCTCTCTCTCTCTCTCTCTCTCACTCTTTTTTCTGGTGAAATGATGATACTTAGCTGAGTTAGGTTGAAGTGTGTTTTTTGAAAAGTCATTGTTTAACAGGAACGGCTCCAGGAAGTATCCTCCTCACCTGGTGGAAGTGGAGGCGATTCAGCACAAGACAACTCAGATCTTTCACAAAGTGTACTTCCCAGATGACACAGACGAGGTAATATAGGATGTGAGCGCACACCGTGTCCATGAACAGTGTGAACATGGGAATAGAAGAATAGAATAGAATTTTTCGAATGGGTATACAATACCAAAATACGAAGTCTAAAAACAGGTTATGTAAAGATTTCAGATTTTAAAATCATAAGCAACCAAACCTTCATTGAAGAAATTGTTAAAAAGCATAGAAGACATTAGTCTCAAACTCTGATAGAGCTTTCGATCAGTCAAGATTAAACACAGATATCGTTTCAAGCTTGCAAAACATGTAAAATTGTTTATTTATTCCAAGCAATAGATGTAAATGTATTTATGGGCCCTGAAGAACAACTCTAATGAAAGATCTGGCTGCTGCGTGTTCTCACTGAAGGTAGTTTCCTCACAAACATTAGTCCCAACCACAGAGAATCAGATCGTGATTGGCTGATTCTTCTTTATAATTATGCTGGAATTAAATTGAATATATAGAACTTTCAGTCCAGCTCCTGAAAGCCTAACCAACCCAGGAGCTCAGTTTTTTGTGGGGCATTTGAAGAATCTCCCTTGTTTCCACCCAACCATGGATGAAATGTGAGGATCTGTGTGTTTTTTTATTGGCTGGGGGCCTTTTATTAGGCCCTCTCTGAAGACCTAGAGTGCCCTGGTGGGTGGCAGTCATTTGTAATAGAGGCTAAGATTGATGCCTGGTATCCAATAAGGAGTGCAAATGAGAGACCTTTCAATATCTCGTCATTATGTACTGGGCTCTGTTTCGTATCAGAATGTTGTGATGAGGGCAGGGTTGTGTAACAGGTCATGGTGTATCTTCACTGCAGTTTAAATGAGTGGTCTTCCTTTTTTTCATGACCCAGAGGGACTGTGCAATTGGATTAGGGGTCAAACTGAAAGACCTGCTTCTCTCTCTCTGTCTCTCAGGCTTTCGAGGTGGAGTCCAGCACAAAGGCTAAGGACTTCTGTCTGAACATCTCCGGCCGCCTGCTACTGAAATCCCCAGAGGGCTTCAGCCTGTTTGTAAAGATTTCCGATAAGGTGCTTTCAGCTGCTCCACACACAGTTACTGCCTGGTGCAGTGAAAGCTCAGAACAGACTATTTATGCTCAGGTTTCAAACCATTACCCCACTCACCTCATAACTCTAAAGTCATGGAGGCTAAAAGGATGGTAGCGGTTGTGATGATTGTCGTTTATTAAAAGCTTATTCTGAAATAAATTAATTCATTTGTCTTCTAACAGGTAATAAGCGTCCCAGAAGGGGATTTCTTCTTCGACTTTGTCCGACATCTCACTGATTGGATCAAGAAAGCCAGACCTGCTAAGGATGGTACAGTAGATGTTTTCTTATGCAACACTCTTCAAACAGTTGTATTTTAAAAATATGTTAAAAAATCCTCTATAAGAAAGAACATTTTTAGCAAGGGCTATTATTGCCCGTTACATGCAATACCACTCACACACACACACACACACACACACACACACACACACACACTTGATTATGACACCCAGTGTCATAATCAAGTAATATCCAAATGAACACCAAGATCCAAGGTTTCCCACCAGAACATTATCCAGAACATCACACTGACTTCCCTTCTTCCCAAAGTGCACCTTCATGCTTTTTCTTCCCCAGACAAGCAGCCCACACACAACCGTCCACTGCTTCTTATTTTCTCGTTCATCTCCATTTCTTCCTGTCCTCTGCATGTCCTCTCTCACCACGTCCATAAACCTCCTCTTTGGTCTTCCTCTTCTTCTCTTTCCTGGCAGCTCCATCTTCAACATCCTCCTCCTGATATAATCCTCGTCTCTCCTCTGTACATGTCCAACAGTCTTGCTTCCTTCTTCTTCTTCTTTTTCTTTCAGCTGCTCCCCTAAAGGGGTCACCACAGCAGATCAACCGTCACCATTTCTTATGGTCCTCTGCATCTTCCTGCTTCAAACCAACCACCTGCATGTCCTCTCTCACCACGTCCATAAACCTCCTCTTTGGTCTTCCAATTCAACATCCTCCTTCCAATATAATCCTCGTCTCTCCTCTGCACATATCCAAACCAACGCAACCTTGCTTTTCTAACGTTATCTCCAAAACGTCCAACCTGAGCTGACCTTCTAATATACTCATTTCTAATCCTGTCCATCCCCGTCACACCCAACAAACATCTCAGCATCTTTAACTCTGACACCTCCACTTCCACCTCCTGTCTTTTCATCAGTGCCACTGTCTCCAACCCGTACAACATAGCTGGTCTCACTACTGTCCTGTAAACCCTCCCTTTTACTGTCTTGCTTCCCTGACGTTTTTTTTTTTTTTTATCTCTAAACCGTCCAACAGCAGTCAGTGTGGCTGCTCTAATCTTTTAGAAGAAGAAAGTTTAGAAAAGTTTAAGTGTAGGGCTAATTAGAATGACGAGACACCTAGGTATTAATTTAACAGATGATGCTTGAAGACAGAAGGTACTCTGACCAGAAGGGGAATTCATTCCAGCACTGAGGAGTCAGGAATGAATCATCTTGATGTGGGTCCTCTTTGAAGAGAGGAGATTTAAGTGGAATACATTTATTTACTTTCATCTGAGTTTTCAGGTGTGTATTTCCATTTTAACCCAGAACCTATACTTACCTACTCCTTATTTTTAAAACAGTAATATTCCTTGGGCTTTAATACATTCCTTTCCTTTTAATGCATTCTAATATATTTCAAGATCAAGAAAGATTTCAGCCTAAACGGACAGTAACTCACAGCTAAGATCCTTGCTTTAACCACTGTTAAATTTTCAAGAAAAGTTTTTATATATGATTTGATTTTGTTAAATGACTTAAGTCCAAATCCTATGATCTGGGAAGCAATAAATTCATGACCTGTTTTGACGTTCACTTGCTCTCCAGGTATAGTGCCTTCACTGACCTACCAGGTGTTCTTCATGAAGAAGTTGTGGACAACCACAGTCCCTGGAAAGGACTCTTTTGCTGATTCTATCTTCCATTACTACCAGGTGATTTAGAAGCACCTAAGAATGATCCTTAGAATCCTTATATATATATATATATATGTCTTTATGTTGGTGAGCATTAGTTTATGTAATCCCATCCAGGAGCTTCCTAAGTACCTTCGTGGTTACCACAAATGTTCCCGCGATGAAGTCTTCCAGTTGGCAGCTCTCATCTACCGAGTTAAATTTGAAGACGACAAATCCTACTTTCCCAGCATTCCTAAAATGCTGAAAGAGTTGATCCCTCAGGACCTGATCCGTCAGCTCTCCCCGGACGACTGGAAACGGGTGAGATTCGTACCGGGACGCTTCTTGATTTGGACAGCTCAAAATCTCTTGCTGTTTTTTAGCCTGTTTACCTTCAGTTCTCCTCGACCTGCTTTCAGAAAACATGGAATTCTTTTTCTCACTGTTGCCTGTTCATTGATTTTGGTCCTTCTGATGCAGTCGGTTGTGGCGTACTTCAACAAGCAAGCTGGCAAGTCGAGGGAGGAAGCTAAGCTGATGTTCCTGAAGATCATTTTCAAGTGGCCCACATTTGGCTCTGCTTTTTTTGAAGTGAAGGTAATGATGTTATTTCACTGACAGATATGTAGAATATACAGCTTTGACACATTATACTCTTATATATAAAAATCATTTCATAAAGTCTGACAGGCAGTGATTTATGCATGCTGTTAAATTGAGTTTATGATTAGGGGCAGCGGTGGCCTAGAGTTCTGGGAGTTGCCCCAGATGGTTGCCCTGAGGTACCCTTGAGGGCACTTTCAATAACTGCCCCCTGCTGCATGTGTGTGTGGGTGAAATGCAGAAGTTGAATTTCATTGTGTGGTGCTGTGCTGCATTTCACAATGACAAGGGTAGTTACTTTCATTATTGAAGGAATACTACTTTTATTTTTAAATAGCTGCCTTCTTCAGTCTTTGAGATGTGAACAGACGTTCTTTATAGAGGAACACATAGGCTATTTCTTTACAGTGGTGGTGAAAAGAACCAGAAGTCATGATTTTTGCAACATAAATTTAACATAAATAACTTAAAACTATATATTTGGGAAAAAAAAATTATGCCATAATCTACTCATAATCCTTTCTCAGTTAAGAGACAGCATGTTTATGACTTTTTAACTCAAAAAGGTTTTTAAAAGTAGAATCTGTAGATCACTGTGTGGATTAACCAACAAAAAACAATCAAACTGCTCAGGTACAGAGACTGGACTGAACATGAGAGACAACAACACTGTCCTTCAGGACGATCTGGAGAACTGCTCAGGTACAGAGACTGGACTGAACATGAGAGACAACAACACTGTCCTTCAGGAAGATCTGGAGAACTGTCCCTTGACTAGACATTTAAATACAAGAACGTCTGAAACAAAATATGGAAAAGACTTTAGCACAGAACTGTATTTATGTGTGTGTGAGGAACAGTAAGAAAGAGCGAGAGAGAAGAGACAGTGTACCATTCGGAAAAAAAAACATAATGGCATAATGATTTCTGGGTGCTTGAGTTCTTGGAACCGGTCCTTGGAACAAGTGAGACAGAACATGGCTGGAACATAGGCTTCATGATCCAGATTAGCCTGCTTTTGTTTGGCTGGAGTGGCAAGGCTGGCAGTGCCAAGAAAAACTCCCTGGGCGTAAATCAGAGAGGCAGTTTCCACAGTGAGGTCACAGTAACTCCATTTCCTCTCATTTCTATCTCTGCAGCAAACCACTGAGCCTAACTTCCCAGAGATCCTGCTGATAGCCATCAACAAACACGGAGTCAGCCTCATAGACCCGAAGACTAAGGTGTGTGAAAGCCCCGTGGAAACTTCACAGGGGGTGACACATTATTTATTTTAATAAAAATAAATGAAAACTATTTCTTTTTCATCATTTTAGAGCATTTTATTGGACCATTCATTCATGTCTCCACAATGATGTAGAAAAACCAAAATAGAGATGTGGACAAAATTCAAAGATGACATGAATGTAGCATAAACATCAAATGTGAATCAAAACGATTTTATTACTCTCTGTTGTCCCAGGACATTTTGACCACCCATCCCTTCACGAAGATCTCCAACTGGAGCAGTGGAAACACGTACTTTCACATCACCATTGGCAACCTAGTACGAGGCAGCAAGCTGCTTTGTGAAACCTCTCTGGTGAGAAAAATATTTCAATGCTGTAGAAGTTCTGCCTATAATGGTGGTCACCAGCTGTGGCTCTGAAGGTCTACCTCGCCTGATCTGGTAGTTTCAACCTGGATGCAAGTTTTCATTCCAAAAAAGCAGGAAGATGGTCAAGTGTTTAAAGATCGAGACTGTTTGTTTAAACTGGGCAACCCGAGGTTCTCCTGCTCGACTGGAATTAAAACCTGCAGCCATTGCAGCGCTGCAAACAAGTGTAGACACGTTCTTGAATATTATTTTTCATTCACACTCATTCACCTTGTTTGCTTGGAAGTTGGTGGAGTCTGTAACAAAGGTAGGTTCAGGATCGATAGGAAACAAAGTTGTTTGGTAGAAAATTTATTTGGCTGATTGAGAATAATGGCTTTTTAGTAGAAAGTGACTGTATATGTAGAATGATGTTTGGGTAGGATAAAGTTTTAGAGACTTTTTGTTAAGAACGAGTTTTTAATGGAGATCCTTTTATGGCATTGATATTTGTTAGTAAATACTGGTGTCTGGTGGAGAATTATGGTGTCTGGTGGTGAATTATGGTGTTTATTTAATATAGCAATAGTGTTTGGTGGAGAACAATGGTTGGCAGAAAAAATTATGATTTTTGCTGGTGAATGTTAGTTGTTGGAGTTTGGTGGAGAATCATAGTGTTTTGTGAAGCATGAAGGTGTCTGGTGGGAACTGACAGTGTTTGGTGGAGCATTTAGGTGCTTGAGAGAACGATCATGTTCAGTATTGAAGATGTTGCTATAGGCTAGGGTATCATTGCTCACGTGATGACAGATCTTCTAAGCAAACTAAGCTAAATCCAGAGGTTGTCACTGAATTTTGCATATTACCATTATCAGTCGTAAGTAAAAGTCCAGTTCATCACACTTTAAAAAAAGGGAAAGTGAACAGTCTGTGTTCCCTATTTGTCCATGACAGGGCTACAAAATGGATGACCTGCTGACGTCCTACATCAGCCAGATGCTGACCACCATGAGTAAACAGCGCAGCTCTCGGGGCCAAAGCAAGTGAACGTCTTACTGGCAGGAGGCAGCGGAGCTGGTGCGTCTCTTGCGGCCCATGGGCCAGCCGTGCAGCTGGAGCCGAACCTTTGCCTGGCAGTTGTGGAGGATGAGCCGCAGCCCCTCCGCTAGCTCCCTGGGCTCCAGTTACCTTGACCTTGATGACGATGACGATGACGATGATGCAGTTTCTTCGCCCTCCACCGAGGACACCTACCTCTGACAGTCCCATTAATACACAACTATTATTTTGCACCATTTCTGAAGCTCAAGGGCTTTGTTAAAAGCATCAGCGGTAACGACAATGAGGTTGAAGATGAGAAAAACGAAGAGAAAATAAGCAAAGGAAGCATGCACAATAATCACAACAGGCAAGAAAAAATGGGAAATGTTTAATGCTTCTATGAAACCCAGTCTGATTCTGTGACACAAACACTGATGTTTATGTGACTTTACCGGAGAGGTGATCAGCTGTTTGCATGCAAGTACAGCCGGTAGCAGGTTTCAAGCGAGCTGCACTGTCTAAGAATGCTAAATATCACCCATCAATAATTTAATGACAATATAATTAATACTGCTCTCTTAATTGCGATCATGGACATGCAAACATGTGCCAAGTCAGAGACCATCCTTTAAGTTATTTCATTTTTAATCTACAAGATCATTTTGTAGAACATGCTATAAAAAGCAGTAAAACTGAAACTGATCCCCAAGTATAACATTGAATCCCTCACTGATTAATTGCCACTCTGTTGTTTATGGTTTATGATGGGAAGGATGAAGGAGTTAAAATGTACACTCAGTAATGTCCTCCCAGCTAATGATGCTCTCAAAGCTCTTAAAAAGGCAACCATTCACTCAAGCAGCTACCAACACACACCTCAGCTGCCTTCCATTTCCCTCATCTGATAATGACTTGCTCAAGGGTACCTCAGGACAATCAACTGGTCTGGGATTCGAACCAATTACCTTTTGGCTGCTCTCGTTTAGTGGTCGCCACAGTGTATCTTCGGTTTCAGTTTCTTCTATTCCTCTGCCTCTTCCTCCTTCAAACTGACTACCTGCATGTCCTCTCTCACCACGTCCATAAACCTCCTCTTTGGTCTTCTCCTCTTCCTGGCAGCTCCATCCTCAACATCCTCCTCCCCGTCTCTCCTATAGACACGTCCAAACCAACGCACCTGTTACTCTTGCTTATACCCGTCTGTCACAAATCACTCCAGCCACTCTTCTCCACCCATTTCATCCTGCCTGCATTCTCTTCTTCACCTTATAAACAGTAGGCCTCTGTGCTCCGAAAGTGTTAACATAAAGAAATTCTGCAGAGAAAGAAGATTAGATAATTCCATTCTGACACTTCTGTGTAATCTCATACCATTTTCTGATTAGTAATATTGAATTTATGCCAATTTTGACTGAAAATGAAAAGAAAAGGTGGTCTCTGACCGAACACAGGCCTGTGTGCACGGTTGTGGCGATGCGATCATACATGGGCACAGCTTTCTTTTCACCTGTTATGAAAGCCCATTTTATTATGAGACCCAATCAGGGGGTCAGGTGATGGTCCAATCTTATGTAACACACTCTTGTCCTTAGCAC
This sequence comes from Hepsetus odoe, assembly GCA_017165825.1. Classification (NCBI taxonomy): domain Eukaryota; kingdom Metazoa; phylum Chordata; class Actinopteri; order Characiformes; family Hepsetidae; genus Hepsetus; species Hepsetus odoe. The sequence continues at coordinate 26,506,368 of CM029375.1, forward strand.
AGCTGTAGAGCGCAGGGAACAAACTTCAGATTGATGGATGATGTCGAAACAAAATTGTGTTGGATTTGTGTAATGGGGTTGTGTAAACACTTTTTTATATCTAGGTTAGTGTTGGAAGCCTTAATTTGTTCATTTTGGATTTGATGCTGTAAGTATTGTATGTATTTATAGGTTTCAACATTGTGAAGTAAAGGAGAGTGGATTACTCGTGTTCATTGTTGGAACGTCTTCAGTGTCTTCTTATTCACAGAGGAGTCAGTGCTCCAGCAGCCATTGTGTAAGATGAGGGATAGTCGGGCCTGATGTTGTAACAGGGAGGAAGAAGATTAGTTATGAAACTCTTGGCCTTATTTCATAATTGCGTCTTTGTAAGAAAGCGAGTTTGTGGATAAGTGTATCCTGGTTTGTGATGGATCCAAATCTGCTCGTGTCTCTTCAAAGGTTCTCACCTTGACCTTTATCGGTTCTGGAACGAGCCGAGTGTATTTTGGTTCTAGAGTCATCTTCAGAGGGTTCAGTGGGTTTGGTCCTGTAGCTAAAGTCAAGGTTCAGCTTGGGGCTGAAATATTCCAATTTGAAAGGGTGCAATTGTCACGTAGCAAGGGCTGCGATTTTAATAATATTCCTGAATTATCTATCTAAATGATCTGATATTATAGAATAATATTGAGTTCTAAGTTGCGGAACTTAATAAAACCTTACAAAGCAGACCTGGCAGTCTGGCACTTTGTATTTAGTTCTCAAACTCGCAAACTGGCAAAATGGAAAAATGGCAAAAGTGGGGAAAAAAATAAGGAAATCACATTTAAACTGAAAGTGATTTTTTTGCATTAAGATTTCTAAATGTTCAACCCAAATTCAAAGGTGCTTTTGGGCTTTAAATACTCCATACATGCTGAGATGGTGAAACTTAGATACCAGAGCAGTGTCCTGAATTTCATATGACCAAACCACAGCTTAAATTATGGCCCAATTTTTCATATCATGTATCATTTTTCATATTAACTCATGGTCTATTTTTTTCCCCAGGAATGCAGTTGGTAACTAGAGCACCTTTTAAACAGGTCCATTGGTTTTGTTTTTAAATGTTGGACGAAGAAGAGAAAACCAATTCTTCACGTTGTAGCTATAGCATTTTAATATATAGCTTTTAACTTAAAGCAATTCATTATCAAATTACATGGATATAATTAAACGATATAAACATTATATTGCTTTCTACAGAGCCCTGCTGGTGTCATCTTTTACTCTTTCACTGTGAGATTATTAATATTAAAGTGCAAACATTACTTAGTAAGATGGGAATGAGATAATTAAATTGCTGTTTCCATGACTACATAAGAGCAACAGTTCAGCCACGCCCATGCTTTATTAATGGTGTGGGAAAAGATCCTTAAAATTTATAGCAGGACAGGCCAGGAGATTGTAAGTTCTGCGAATGAGATGCGCTGTAGTAGCTCATTCCAAGATTGTTAGTCATGGGAACAAGATTGCGCCTCTCGCGCTAATTTTCTGTGCCACTTATCCTGATTAGGGTCGAAGGGGTGCTGGAGTCAATCCCAGCTCTCACAGGGTGGGCACACACCCTGGACAGGTCGCCAGTCCATCGCAGGACAGACACACAGAAGGTGGGAGGAAACCCACACAGACACGGGGAGAACACGTCTTTTCCAAACCGAAAGTACTCGGATTGTCCCATCTGGGAGGCAAACTCAGGGCAAAATGGCTTACAAGAGAGTTAATTTGTCCAAATAAGGATAATAAGGTCAGAGAATAAATGATAAGGTCCTTTTCATGAATTTCAATAGTGTTTAAGGCTGGACCCAATCGGCTAGTTCAGTCCTGAGCACAGCATGGGGCACGGGGCAGCGGTGTCCTAGTGGTGAGGGAGTTGCCCCAGATTGGAAGATTGTGGGTTCGATTCCCTCACCAATAGGTTGCCCAGAGGTACCCTTGAGCAAGGTACCGTCCCCGTCACTGCTCCCCGGTCAAGGTTCAATAGCTGCCCCTTGCTGCATGTGTGTGTATGGGTGAAGCGCAGAGGTTAAATTTCGTTGTGTGTTGTGCCGTGCTGCGTTTCACAATGACACGATTAGTCACTTTCACTTTCATTACTATTCTGAAATTCTGGAGAACAAGGCAAGCGGAGGGAAGAATGGTAAGATAGTAAACGTGAAATTTTCTCAATGAGCTCACAGTTTCATTCAAACCTGGATCACCAACTTTCTTTTTTTACTTAAGCCTTCTTTCTGCAACATAATTTGCCCTTCTGTTCCACTTCTTTACATGAACTTGTCTTTGGTGTGGTGGGAAATCCCACACTGGAGGCTTGTTAAGGTATGAAATAGTTTATTGTTTACTCCTTGGACTTCTTGGAAATAAGCTCTGCCGAAAACTTGTCCAAGGTACGTTTAATGGCAGAGAACCGACGGCTCTGAAGAACAGTTAAAAAGAGGTAAAAAGTCCTTTTTTAATCAGAATATATATTTTTTTTTATTTCTTCATGATGATATTTACAGCCAATAGTTGCAGGAAATAAATGCACATCAAAATGCAATAAATAGAAATCCTACTAGCTGTCACTTTTCACATTTCATAAAAAGGCTGCGTTATTTTTCTTCCTTTACTGAAAAACTGATATGCAAATCATATATATATATATATATATAGTATAAGCTACATATGAGTGTGCCCTAAAAGGTGCCGCAGGGTTCCAAGCTTTAAATAATTCTGCACCTTTGTTATAAATTATCTTTATTTTTCATAAAGCTTTTAATATTTATTTTATCTGCATGTTGGAAAACAAAAATTTATTTTACGCCCCTGTAGTGACATCACACACATGAAATCCATTAGTCACATTATAATACATATCCAATGAATATTCAGCCTTTTTTGGCCGATAAACGTACATTTCAGTTTTGGTTTGATTCTGCACATCCCGTAATGACGTATTAGGTTCCTCCTAATCAGGTTCTCTGTGTTAGGGAGCGTAGATTGTCGTTTCCTCTCATATTAGTGGTGATGAGGAGATTCATTATGATCGAAAAGCATCAGCCTCATCTATCTGACCTCCGTTTGCACCTGCTCATTTCATGCGGCCTGCATTGCATCCTGATGAGATTCATCTCGCCTCTGTGCTCAAATTACTCTGGTTGATGCAATGTGGTGCATAAAATGTAAATCCGCCGACAAAAGGAAACCAGTCACCCTTTGCGTTGTTTTTCCTGTTCTCTGGAAAATCACAATTTTGCATGTTCCCGTTGACCTGCCGGTCTTATCTTCCATGCTTAGTCCCTTAACGGCTCACGTAGGACCACATACATAATGATAATGTACTGACAGGGGTCACCTAATGTCAGCATCACCTGAATTAAAGGCATCTCAGACATACTCTCTTCCATACGAACTCTAAAATCACCCAAATGTTAAGAAATGTTCCAAATCCATAAAAAAGAGAATTTTTTATAGCTTATCGTTTTGGTCCACATGGGTCCAAACATCCAAAGCACGATGTGATCAAAGAAGTTGTTTTTTCACTGCGCTAATCTGTCCAGAACGAAAGGTTGGTACCTGCTCTAGGAACTTAATTCTCGCTAACCAATCTTTTACACTCTTTATAACAATATTTTTAATCAGCAAAAGTAAGGTTCTGCTAAGGTGAGCTAGTTGGGTAGTTTTTTTTTTTCCATTTTTCCATTTCCATTTTTCACCAGTTTTGGTTCTATAGGTAGCGGTGGTCTAGTGTTTAGGGGCTAGGCCCCAGGGTCAGAAGGGCGTGGGTTCAAATCCCAGACCAATAGGTTGTCCTGAAGTACCCTTGAGCAAGGTACAGTCCCCATCACAGCTCTCGCTTTCAATAGCTGCCCCCTGCTGCACGTGTGCGAGTGTGTATGTGAAATGCAGAGGTGTCATTTTGTTGTGGTTCACTGTCTGCTAGGGTGGTGGTGGTCTAGTGGTGGGTACTTGCCTACGGACCTCTGGATCAAGAGGTCCCCGGTTCGAATCCCACCTCTGGCACTACCACCACTGGGTTCCTGAGCAAGACCCTTAACCCTGAGTGTCTCCAGGGGGACTGTCTCTGGGATTAGGACATGTAAGTCGCTCTGGATAAGAGCGTCTGCTAAATGCTGTAAATGTAAATGCTATGCTGTGTGCTTACAATGACGAGAATAGTCACTTTCACCTTCACTTTCATTTCACTTCTACATATAATGTTTGAACAGTCGATTAAAAACTGAACTCTCGCGTTAACGTGAAGGCTGTGGTCGCCTATTCTGGTGAAAGTGATGAGTAATTCTGACAGTGACGTTTATATTTCTACTGTTGATTTCACAGCGGAACTGTAAAAAAAAAAAAAAAAAAAAAAAAACGCTCAGTAAAAATTATGAAAGAACTGGGACGCTGTCTAAGCCTGTTTTGAACTGAGCAGTGGAAAAAAAAAAACCTGATGTTTACCTGATGTGTGTAAGCGGAGACAATTTCATCAAGTTTTTAAGGCATTTCTCTTTGTTCAACTAAATTTAGACTGAGTTTTTTACATTCATTTATAAACAGTTAATCTGTATGAAGCCAGCAGGTGTAAACGGGGGTTAATCCGCTTCAGCTTGATTGTCTGACTGACGCACCGCCCCACTGACATCAAAGAATAGACACCTAAAAGTTGAGTAAATGCATATTTGCTTGTAAATATATCACACGGCAACTTTGACAACTCCATAGAAGCAACAGAAGCTGAAAGATGAGGGATTTTTGTTTGCTCTCATGCTGCTTGCTGATAAGCGACATTCAAAGATAAGGAATAATTCAGTACCTAAAATCCTAATGTAGCAAAATATGTATCTACACGTCTATCCACAGGTATCCAGACACAGGGTACAGTAAATTTTCCTCAATTACGAACACTGAGAGATATTTCTCAACGAGAGTCACGTTCTAACTTTACAGAATTGGCAGCAGAGGGGTTCCTCATGCCAAAGCATGACAAATTTTAAAAACTCCCTTGAAGAAGCTCCATAAATGCTGGATTTTTCCTTGGTTTTCAGTTTTCAAGGTGGCTCCTTATGAAGTCGCCTGCATATGAAGCAGTGGTCCAAATGTGTAAACTGTCTCACCCAGGTTTGACACTCAAGAGGGAACGCAGAAGCGATGGAGCCAGTGTGGCTGGATGAATGGCTTTGGATGAGCAGCAGTAGAAAGTCTTTGCTGTTATGGCCGGCCTCTCCGGCGCCTCCTCATGGCTGGGCTCAGACCGGCGGCTCCTCTGAGATGGTGGGTAAGTTCGGTGAAGTTGGCTGACTCCGCCCCTCTCCTCGGACGCTGAGGCTGGAGATGGACCAGACGTCGCTCAGTTCTGCGGAGGAAAGAGAAAGACAATTCAAACAGAGAAGAATTTACATACATATGCAACAAACACACACTGATATCATGTGTAATTCATGTTTATTACAGTTTTATACCCCAGCGGTGCCTTGGTGTACTTGGACCAGGGAACCATTGATTAGTGCCCATAAGGTTGTGGGTTCGAATCCCAAACCAGCAGGTGCCTTGAGCAAGATACCGTCCCCAACAAGCAGGGACAAGGCTACTAACTACTGCTTTAAATGCTGTTGCTGGCATAAACTACAAAAAATACCATTATTTTGTCTACCGTCACTCTTTCTTCCATTACAAGGCCTGCTTTTCCTTTGATCTGATTGGTCAGTGCAGAAAAGCCACTAAAGACAGGCTACAATTAGTTTTTTTCAGCTTTAGTGGGAAAACTCAGTCCACAATGTCATCTAAAATGCACCACAGAAATGCATCTCAGTCTGCCAAAAAAAACAAAAAAAAACTACCAATAATCACATCCACGACTTGTGACAACAAATCTCTGATGCTCGACATCATTTAAATAACAGCTCCGCATAAAAAATAAAAGAAAAAGTCAAAATTTGATACGTTTAGAATGTTTCATCTGTCTTGAAAAGCAACAGGTTCTCTTTGCTGTCACACTCTTCTGGCCTGTAGAGGTTAATCTGTTTAATGGATTTGCACGTTGAGCAGTGGAGAAAAGAAGGTGAACAGATCGATACGCATCAAGTGGTAAAATGCTCTCAACCGCAATCAAAAAACACAGTTCAACCAATCAGACCTCGGGGTCAGAACTAACTGTTGAAGTGAAGGGAGAGGTAAAGGGGTCACACCAGCACAGGGTAGCCATGCACAGGGGGAGCATGCAGGGGGTGAGCAGCGTCCTGGGGCAGAGAGACTACAGTCCACACAGAGTCGTCAGAGAAGAGGGGGTTCCAGCGAACACCCCGGACTTCTGAGGTATCTGTGACACAGAAAGTGAAGCGTTTGAGAGGAAAACTTGGTGCATGCAGGGAAGATGGAAGTAGGTGCAAAAAATACACAAAGGTTTGAGAAAAAGCCTTATTTTTTACTCACGCAATGGTGTCTGCAGTGTTTTGTCCACTTTATTACTACATGACCATTTTCCCACCTTCTCTTTATCCCATAACATTTAACAAGCTGTTTTATTTCTGCGCCATGCATGTAACTGACCTCTGCTCTGATTGGCTGAAATACAGGCTGCCAATAGCAGTCAGCTGCTGGGCTCCCACGTTTTGTTAGTTTTCCCACATTTTTCATCTTAAACACACTGCTCCCTTATCATGATCGCATGAACGTGTGAGACTAAACTGCTGAATGGGTGATCATGCAATCCCCTCCAAAGATATTGGATGAGCAAGACCATATGAGGATGAAAGGATGAACAACAGCACAAGAATTTGTCTTCTTCTTCATCTGAAATGACCCAAATGTTAATAAATCGCACATATGACAAAATATTAGAAACGGGCTGGCATATGGATTACAAAGTGATGAATTAAATATTTTGGAATAGTGATTCAAGTATTGAAAAAGTCAAGAAAAAATGTAGCTTTGCAACATTTGACCCTTTTAACATCACTTTTATTGGCTCATCAGCTTGCATCAGTGTCAGGCTGACATGGAAGGGACACTGTAGCGCTGAGCTGTGTAAGCACGCTTTGAAAAGTAGCACAAGAAGCATCATACTCTACTGGCACCAAAAAAGTAAGTTTAAAAAAATGTCTGATGAGCAGGAGGTGCTGGACTGGTTTCAAATCAGAAAAAGTAAGGGCCTCTTCAGAGACAGACTACGGTCTGTAAATGGGACTGAAGCAGACAGCCAACGGAGATACAAGGTTTATGCGGCAGTTCATGGATGATGATGAATAGTGTCAGCTAATCGGACATAATATATAAACCTAATCATCTAACACTACCCCACTGTTCCTTCAGGACAGGGCTATAAAAAGCACATAAGATCTGATGAACCCTTTCGTTTCCTCCCTGCGATGGGCTGGTGACCTGTCCAGGGGGCGTCCCCCGTCCTCGCCCTGTGTTGGACACCAGCACTCCCCCGCGACCCCGTTTGGGACAAGCGGCAGAAAATGGATGGATGGATGAGCTAAAACACTTTGAATATATCAACCTTGAAGCACTGCAGCAATAAGGAAGAGGGAAAAGCACAAGAACCTCCTGAGATGTTCCACGCACACAGATAAGACGTAGCCTGAAGTGATGCTGAATGCACATTTACAGACAGAGACATTTCTCACCGGTCCTGAACTTGCTGTAAGGTCCGTTCTCGTGGACCTGCCTGCTGCCGGACCAGAAAGGCAAGCCTCTCTCACGCCACCTGCAGGAGGAGAAGGGAAGCGGTGCAGGTTTATTAATCTATAGGAGGATATATAATAAAACCCAAAAGCTCAAATTTAATAAGCAAGGTGGCTGTTATGCAGCAGTTGGTGCAAACCCAGCTCACCAGTGGAATATGAAAACAGCCATGATAATAATGGTGGAGGTGATATCTGTTAGGATCCACATCATACTGTACTCGTGTGGGGTCTGGATTAGACACAGAAACACGGGGGGATGAGCTACTGAGACAATGTTCAGAAGATTCTGATTTATAAATTGAAATCAGACACTGCGTACGTCAGTGTCGGGACAGGCTGACTCACCATGAGGAATATGGGTTTGTGCAGGTTCTTGAGCAGATGCAGGGCATTGGTGGTGACCGACTGAGCTCCAGCACACCAGGCCAGAGAGTACAGCCATGGCTGACTGACCACGTACAGGTTAGTGCTGATGTTCACTGACGCATATTTACTGAGGAAACAGACGCACAGACAGAAATCTGTTAGAGGATTGTATCTGATATATTTTAAAATATCAGGGACTGCAGCAAAAACAAAAGTGGCTAATTAACACAGGCTAACTTTTCAAGGGATTAGTCAATGTGCATAGAGATAGACAAAAAGACAGATGGATGGATGGATGGATGGACAAATGGATGGGTGGTTTTTAAAAATGGGCAAGCATACAGACAGAAGGATAGATGGACAGGTAATAGGGAGATAAATGGGTTTGGTGGATTTCCTCCTGTCCTCTGCTTCTTCCTCTTTCACACCGTCCCCCTGCAAGTCCTCTCTCGCCACATCCATAAACCTCTTCTTTGGTCTTCCTCTTCTCCTCTTTCCTGGCAGCTCCATCCTCAAAATTCTTCTCCTGATATACTCCTCGTCTCTCATCTGGACATGTCCAAACCAAAGCAATTTCGCTTCTCTCAATTTGTCTCCAAATGTCCAACCTCAGTTGTCCCTCTAATATACTTGTTCCTAATTCTGTCCACACTCATCACTCCAGACGCAAATCTCCGCATTTTTAACTCTGACATCTTCAGCTCTGCTGCTTTTTTCCCCTCAGTGCCACCGTCTCAAACCCGTATAACACAGCTGGCCTCACTACCATCCTGTACACTTTTTTTTTCCAGTCTTGCCGGTACTCATCTAAATAGCCTCTTTGAAATATGTATGTTTTGTGATATTTGTTTTTTAAGAGATGAAAGAATGGAAATGATGTTGGTGAAGAGCTGATCATTTAGAAGAACTCTCACGAAGCTCTGGAGCTCATAGTGGACAGATGGAATTTAGGGACAGACAGCAGGTCTGAAGAAGAACATCTGAGAGGAGAACATGGCTGGAGTAGTTCTGTGAGAGGCAATGATGGGCTTTAAAAGTGAAGAGGAGTTTTTTTTAAAGTGAACGTGGTAAACAGGGACCCAGTGAAGGTGATGGAGGACGGGAGTGATGTGTGATGAAGGTTCGGTGTTGGTGAGAACTCCTAAAAACTGGAGGTGAGTAATGCAGTCAGCTGCTTGTCCAATCAACAAAGCACTTCAATAATCGACAATAATAAATAAATAAAAGGTTTCTCGCCATCTTTAAAAACCGAGTGCCTACTTCACAAGACATGCCGATATTTTGGATCTGAACTGATCAGGCATCAGTGAGGCAAACAGCACTGAACAGAAACGTTTGTGTGCTGCGTGACGCCATGTTTCAGTGGCTCTTCACGCTAATCTTCCACAGAATTGTTCATGTAATTGATGAAAAGGTCATCCTTACATAACTCATGTGCTGTGCTCATTTTCCATCTTTTCTCTTCCTCCCTTTCCTCTTTCTCTTAATGTCTGCAATGAAAACGCACTTGCTTTCAGCCACCCTTCTGCTTCTCGCCCTCTTGTCCCTTTTCATTTCTCCATCCTGCTTCATGGCTGTGCTTCTGCTGACAACTGTGAGCTGACAATACCATCTGTACCCAACTCTTACATAAGTGCACATACAATGTTCAGAAGTTGTTCAGCATGCTCTTATTCGGGCCAGATTAAAATATTTTAAACCTTTCGCCAAAAAAGCATAAATGTTTTATTATGTAATTACTTTTGGAATGAGAAGATATTAAAGATGGCAGAGCGAGAAGGTCCTGGGTTCGATTCCATTTACATTAACGGCAATTAACCAATGTTCTTATGCAGAGCGACTTCCATTTCCTAATATCAGGGACTCTCTCGAGAGCAGCTTGGTGTTCAGAGTTTTGCTCGAGAACTCAACATTACTGGAAGTGAGATCTGAACCCGTGACCATAGTCGAGTATCCTACCACTAGATCACCACCAGCCTTCCCAGGTGGGACGGTCTGGTTCCTTTCTGTGTGGGGTGGACATGTCTCCTCCACTAGCTCTGGTTTCCTCCGACTGTCCAAAGACAAAAATGTCAGGTGGACTGGAGATGCTAACTTGTCCCCTAGGTGTGAGTGTATTTGTGTGTCTACCCTGCAATTGTCTGTCGGCCTGTCCAGGTTGTCCCCACTGGGTTGGAATAGACTCCAGCACTGCCCGAGACCTCAATCAGGACAAGTGGCTCAGAAAACGAGTCATTAAATATTTAACTAATAAACTGTTTTGTGATTTGAGAGCCGGAAGGTTAAATCTTACAGCACATTCATTCTTTATGTTTTCTCTACAGCTTCTTTCATTACGGAAGCTTCACTTGAAAGCTTCTATTAAGGACTCTCATTTACGAAGCACACACGGCCCCACACACCCATCCCATACACTCTTCTTCCTCCTGCCTTCTGGGAAAAGGTTCCGTAGCATACGAGCCTCCACTCCCAGGAAACAGTTCCCCCTGGCCATCAGACTCCTGAATCGGAACACACATCCACATGCTCCGCCCCACATTTACATATTTAAGTACCTCTTGTTGCTGGTTTTGCACACGTATTTATTATTATTATTATTATTATCATCTCAGTGTTTCATTCTTGCTCTCTGCACTGCTCTGTTGGCATTGTCAGCATAGCAGACAGTGAACCACAATGAAACTCATACATGTGCAGCAGGGGGCAGCTATTGAAAGCACCCGGGGAGCAGTGACAGGGACAATATCTTGCTCAAGGGTACCTCAGGGCAACCTACTGGTCTGGGATTTGATCCCATGACCTTCTGACCCTAGGACCAACTCCCTAAGCACTAGGCCAAAGCTGCCCCTATATGTTGTTCTGTCTGCACTCGTTTAGCCTCTTGTCCTCTGGTACATTCTATTTTATGTCCTATGTTGTCTTGTGTAGCTCCAGGGTCCTGGAGGAACGTTGTTTCATTTCACTGTATACTTGGTATATGGTTGAGAATAAAGCCTACTTGACTTGATATCATTCAAAATTACGACTGAAGAGCTCAGGGGCAGCTGGAGACTCTGCTCAGACGCCTCTATGTGCAATAAAGATGAGGTCTGAGCTGGGAAAGTGGAGGTGTAACAAAGAGCAGGAAGTCTTTTTAGGTCACCGCAGATTTGTTTAAGGGCTTCAGTTTCATGGGTGAGGTTTTCACATGGCACTCCTGAAAACGTCATGCAAATGATTCGTTTATTAAGAGCTAACCAATCCGTTCACTGCGGCTCAATTACTTTCAGTTTAATGGGATCAGATTCTGTCTTTACAGACTTTATAGATGGATTTTGTAATTGATTTTTAATGCCGCATGTCCTAAAGTTTGTAGACGCCTTTATAGGCATCTTTTAAAATACACTGTAGAAAAAAAGGCTTTTCTGGGAAGAAACAGAAACTGGACTGGACCTGGGTGTTCTCTCTTACTTTACATATGACCTTTCATATACCTAACCTACAAAGTGCTCTGTTACTGAAACGTCAGAACATTTGACTCTGTAAACTGGGTTGTATTTCTGAAATCTGATCTGATAAAAGAACAGAAATGTTCCTCTGTTCCTGCATCTTCTATTTACTGCTTTTCCCAATAGTGCTTCAGGACATGCTATTTTCCTGTCAGCACTGATTATACTGACTGTTACATTCTTATTTACTGTTTAATTGCTAAATGTTCTATTTTTGTATTATTATGTTCATTGTCTGCATAGCATTGTGACTGAATAACAGATCAACAGAATTATTCTGCATGCACTACAGTGCGGTTATCTGACTAATCACATATTTAACACTTTTTCCACATGGAAGGATCTCGATCAATTTTATTTATATAAAAAAAAAATTATTTATAAAAAAAACAAATTTTTTTTTAACGAAAGTGCAATGAATGGCTTTGAACAATTTCTAAAGCATAAGACTCTGTACAGCAGGGTAGTGGTGGCCTAGTGCTTAGGGAGTTGGCCCCAGGATCAGAAAGTCATGGGTTCAAATCCCAGACCGATAGGTTGCCCTGAGGTACCCTTGAGCAAGGTACTGTACCTGTCACTGCTCCCCGGGTGCTTTCAGTAGCTGCCCCTTGCTGCATGTGTGTGTGGGTAAAATGCAGAGGTGTAATTTCATCGTGATTCGCTGTGTTTGTGTACTCACAAGAATAGTCACTTTCACTTTCACAACTAGTAACCGCTATAGTATCATAGTGCTACTAGAAACAGAAACGTATGTACTATGCATGGCAATGGGTGTTGCATTTCCATGGAAACAGGTGTTGCATAACCATAGACATAGTTGTGGTGTTAGAATGGAAATGGCCGTTGCATAGTCATGGAATCTGGTGCAGTCTCACCAAGCAAACGGGTGCTACATAGCCATGGAAATGGGTGCGGTGTAACCATGAACACTGCTGTAGAACTGCCATGGTAACAGGTGCACCATAAAAAAGATGCCATGGAGATGGATTTAGTGTTACCATAGGAACAGGTATACCACAAAAAACGTGGAAAATAAGTGACTTGTTATACAATATATGACCACAAAAAATATAAAAGATAGAGTACAAGTATAAAAAAAGTATAAAAGTATTTAAAAAAACAGCACTCCAGCACCAGTGGGATATTCTGGAAATTTGGTTCAATTATGAAAAAGGAATATTTTGTTTTATATTGCCACCAAACCTGAGGCACTTCCTGTTTCAGTACCTGATCTGTTCTTGGCTCATGGAGCTGTAGTGCAGGTTGAGGCGGACTATGTGCTCCTCTTGCAGCTTCTCGATGGAGGCTCGATCTCCAGAGGTCTGCTGCAGCTGTGGATCCAGCTCCTGCACCACATCTCTTTGATCTGCAGGCAGCCACAGCACCTGCACACGCGCACACACACACACACACACACACACCAACAAAAGGATGTCTGTCTTTACTTTCCCATTAACTCTGGAAGGCAGACTCTAATCTCTGTTTGGATTTTGTCAGAGAATCATCAGACAGCAAACAGACTGAATGGTCTGTTTCCATTATTCTTATTTACAGTGGCTTTTCCAGAACCAAGGTCTTCATTACAAAACCCAAAACCAACAATTACACCCCAAAACTAAAGCTCTGGAGTGCAGCAAAAGGGCAGAGTCTGTAAGAATGGGCAGATTGCAGTACCTGGCTGGAGTTGATGGAGGATTCGTTCTGGAGCACTTCCAGGGTGCGAGTGATCCATGTGTCGTGGTACGGATGTCCCGGTGGCGGCCGGCGGAGGTCAAAAATCACCAGCCTGCTGTGCTGTGCAGCCAGATCCAGAAAGTCCTTCAGCGTAGGAACAGTCTGATTCTCCATCCCAGCCCGTTCCTCAGGGTCAAGAGAGGAGGCCGTCCCAAATGGATCCCTCTGTCGGGGGGACAGATCATTTGACAATGTTGACTATAAAGATGAGTGACACAAGACTCAACAATGCAGGGACCTCAGCTTTATTTACTTTGATGAGCTCAGTCATCGCTTTTATTGAGGGCAGCCGACCCCATTTCAACACAGAGTGGACCAGATGTTCCTACAAGTGCAGGCTCAGTACAAAAAGTAAAGCCACTTCAGTATGAGCTCTCAACATGGTTATTAATGTTCCATTTATTACAGCGGTTTTCAATCTGTGGAGAATCTGGTCTAGACATTGTCCAGAGTTGCCCTTTTGCTAATATAGGAGGAGATTTTCCACATGGGACGTGTAGGGTCTGGGTAGAGTGTGCAGGAAGCTATTTTGGCTCCTGAATCTCCTGAATCTACCTGCAGTGGAATCTGATACAACACTGTCCTACACAAAGTGATAGTTCTACATGTATGGTGTAGAACTACATGATAGTTTATTATCTTCATCTTAGTATCCTCTACACATAGCCCATATACCGAATGTTTAGCATTTGACAGCCATATCCAGCATCCAGGAAGCAGTGCTGGGGACAGTACCTTGCTCAAGGCTACCTCAAGGTAACCTACTGGTCTGGGATTCCAACGCACGACCTTCCAATTAACTATAAATGAACCAATCTATCAATGATGGTGGCAAGTAGACACAGTCGGCTTTTAGATAACATGATGTGCTTGTTTTAATCCGGCAAAATGGGATTAAATGAAGTTAAATATAGTTATAAAATAAACTCACAGCAAGTTTAAGCGATTGAGGACTGAAACAGGTTTTTATTCAATTAAAGAAACCGATTTACAGAACAGCCTTTGGCTGATTATTTCTGTCCTAAACAGATCTGACACATTTAATCGGTTATAAAATGTCATTAAAGGCTGTTTTTGATTCGTGAGTCATTTCCCTGGTGGACTCTCCAGCGTGAACGGGCTTCATCCGGTCTCTTTTCGTGCCGCGCTCGGTGTGAATGTGAGTGAATGGCTGGCACCTCCTGGCTGAGCCTAGATTCCAGCCTAAATCTTTTAATCCCTATTGATTTCCTCCCAGGGATTAACAAAGGATTCCTGGCGTTAATTAGGAGGCCTGGCGGTGGAGCATATTTCTGATATGTATTGCTTTAAGATAAAACACCATGAAGGGATAAGGAAGAGTTTTCACAATCCAAACCTGCTTTGATGAAGATGTTTGTTCTCGTTGTGTGCTTTAACCTGAATGTCAGAAGTGTGGCAACATCAAGATGTAACATCAAAGAAAAAATCGAAACAAATAAAGTGTTACATTGTTCTTTTATGTTTCACGACTTAGTAATTAGTACTTTTTTATATTATATTCCTGAACAGTTTCTATATAGAGACTTTTCATTTACCTATTTTTCTAAATGTTCTATTCATATTTTATCATAATTTCATCTTATTTTGTCGCACAGTGATTCATGGACACATTTCACTGCTGGTTGCATTTGTGTAACTGTGTGTGAGAAATAAAGTCTTGAATTTTGAATTATACTTCACAAACTTTGTTCTTTTCTGTGGCTTATTTTTGAGCCAGTGGAAGATGATCAGAGTTCCAGTGAAGGAAGATGAAGGAGCACAACGTTGTTTCTATATAATTCTGCTCAGAGTGGATTTAAAGCAATGCATCTGAGAAACAGGCTGAACTGCAGTTCTTGCATCTTAAATGATTGAAATATGCCTTGGATTTAGAAAATATACACCCAGCACACGTTCTCAATCGGTGCTGGTCTGAGGGGACTTGCCTGCTGGAGACTTCTAGTTCTGTAAGGGTAGAAAGAAATGTCTTTTAAAGTTCTGAAGCAGAGAAAGTGTAGTAAGCTGAAGAAACTGACCGTCAGGAACCACGCTCCGGCGCTGAGCATCTCCAGCTCAGCCCAGGTGAACAGGGCGGCTGGTGTGTCAGTCCTGTTTGGGAAAACCTCGTGCACGTTGGTGGTTCTCCTCAGCGTGCTGTCGTGCATGAGGAAGGGCACGCCGTCAAAACTGCAGGAAACAACACAGAGGTGTTAACGGTACACCCAAATCCATCCATCCATCCATCCATCTCTCTCTCTCTCTCTCTCTCTCTCTGTCTGTCTATCCATTCATCCATCTATCTTTCTATCTATCTATCTATCTATCTTGCAGCGGTAGCCTAGTGATTAGGGAGTTGGCCCCAGGATCAGAAGGTCATATGTTCAAATCCCAGATCAGTGGGTTGCCCTGAGGTACCCTTGAGCAAGGTACCGTCCCCGTCACTGCTTCCAGGGCACTTTCAATAGCTGCCCCCTGCTGCACGTGTGTGTATGGGTGAAACGCAGAGGTTGAATTTCGTTGTGTCGTGCTGTGCTGCGTTTCACAATGACAAGGATAGTTAATTTCACTTTTTCATCTATCTATCCATTTGTCCATCTATCTGTCTCTCTCTTTCTCTGTCTACCCATCCATCCATCCGTCTATCTACCCGTCTGTCTGTCTGTCAGTGAGTCATATGTGGGAGACAGATTTTGCGTCACACACCTCATCCAGGTAACACTGAATACAAATAATTTCTAACCTCCATCTTGTTGACTAGCGGGTTAACTGGGTCTGCGGGGATGTTAACACGCTAACAGGATTATCACGAGGCTTTCCTGCTCATCATGAGGCGAGCAGCATGACACAGAGTCAGCTGCCTCTGTCTGATCTCTATTTATGGAGGCCACCTGGCTGACACGTCTTTGTGTCCAGTGATGAGTTCTTTATGAATGAGGGTCTCGCTGAAGGCAGTGAGTATTTGAGTTTTTGTGTCGTGTTTTATAAATGAAATGATTTCCAGGGGAAATGATAAAAAATAATAATCATAAATTAATTAAAGCAACACGGATGAAAATGAAGCTGTAAGTAAATGTTCACTATTTCAAGTAGACTGTTTACTTGAAAGTAAATAATGAATGATATTAATAATATCAGAATAATTGTATATTATACATGATCTTCAGTTCACTTTGCAAACAAACAGCCGGTAGAAATGTTCTACTTTTTACTTTTATGTAGAGAGAGAGGACATGCAGACAGTTGACATTTGAAGGAGGAAGATGCAGAGGACAGGAAGAAATTGAGACAGACGATCTGCTATGGTGACGAGGAGCAGCCGGAAGAAGAAGAAGAGACTTTACTTATGAATGAGCAGCTCAGGGGTGCAGCGAATGATGGAGGGATCAGAGCAGAAAGCTCATGGTTGGACATGTGCCTGAACGCTGGTGATGCAGTGAAAGAGTGGAGCTTCTTAGAAGGTGAGAGCAGCAGAGGAGGCCAATACAGCCAGAAATAATGACGTCACAGGATAACAGGAGTCGTGCGAGGCAGAGAGAAAGTGAGAGAGGTAAAGAGTAAGTCAGAGAAAGAGGGAGAAGCAAGAGAAGGAATCAAAGTAGACTTGAACACAGAAAGGGACAGAGGACAGAAACAGATACATGGGGAGATAAAGAAAAAAGTAAAAGACAAGAAGAGGAAAAAAAAGGAGAGAAAGGGAGGAAAGAAAGAGAGAGAAGGGGTGGAGATGAATGAGACAGAGAGATAATTCACCTTATAGTAACATCCGTCTCCAGCCCTTCTCCTCCAGCGTCCACGGCCTTCTGGAAGGACAACTGTGTATTCTCTGGAGCAAGCTACACATGTACACGCACGCACACACACACACACACACACACACACACACACACACACACACACACACACACACACACACACACACTTAATGAGGAGTAGCATCTAAAAGATGGTATCCTTTATAAATTGGTAAAGGAAGGTCAAATCTAGAAGCCAAACCGCAAAACAACTGAATTTTGAGATACTAAATTCTGCTTTCTTGGAAGATTTTTTAGTGGTTTTGTTTCCATGGTAACACAGATTCACATTGACATTTACGGCATTAAGCGGACTCTCTTATCCAGAGCGACTTCCATGTCCTGATTACAGGGACAGTCCCCCTGGAGACACTCAGGGTTAAGGGTCTTGCTCAGGGACCCAGTGGTGGTAGTGCTGGAGGTGGAATTCGAACCTGGGACCTCTTGAGCCACAGGTCTGTAGGTAAGTACCCACCACTGGACCACCGCCGCCGCTAAAACCATCTCTATGCCTGTCAATGTTTTATGTCCCCATTTCTAACATCTGATTTCTAACATCTGACTTAGTTGTATGTCACATAACCCCTTTTCTTTCATTTTCAACAATCTGTCACTTTCTCAAAAAAGTGAAGGAGTGTAAAAGTGTGTGAGGTGGCTCCAGGATAAACTAGTTAATGGTTAAAACCAGCATGCTGCTGAAATACACAGCCAGGTTACCATGGGGACTCCTCTGTGGCCGATGAGGACGGGTGCCGGGCCCAGTGTCCCCTCCTCTTTAATGCAGGGGGAATACATGCCCAGAGGAACCAGATAGAGCGCGAGGAGCACAGCCAGGTACAAACCCAGGATAATCACCTGCCTCACTGCCGAGAGAACACAAGACACAAACAGCAGACTGGTGAGGAAAAACAGATTTCCATTCCTCCATTATCTCAACCACTCTTCCTGACTTGGAAGTGCTGAAGCTTATTCCAGCGCTCAGACAGCGAAAGCCTGGACAGGTCATCAGTCCATTACAGGGCAGACACACACACACACACACACACACACACACACACACACACACACACAGGGTAACAACTAGGTGGCAATTTAGCATCTTGAGTACACCTGTCTTTGGATAGTTTAGTTCAAACTGCAGCTTATAGAGGAAATCAATCAATCAGTCAATTAATCTATCTATCTATCTACGTCTGTCTGTCTGTCTGTCTATCTATCCTATGTCTCTTTTTGTCTGTGCATCCATCTGTCCATCCGTCAATCCGCCGTATCTAAAACTATATAGAGGCTCATTTTGGTCCTAAAATCTGATTGGCTAAGATGCAATAGAACCTAAACCTACAGCTGAATTCTGCATCACTACATAAAAACCCACTAAAATCTAAAAGACCCGCTAAAAACCCACTAAAATCATTCTGATGCTGGCCACCTACTAATGTGCTGACTACAACTAGTCCTGTTAAAACGAGAGACTGAAAATATAAACTTTTAGATTAAATACTCTTTCCAATTGAGTTTAATCACATCTAATGTTGCTGCTGTTTAATTAGAAGAAGCCGCCCGGAGTGGTGTGTTATAGTGATTCTACTGCAGAGGGGTGATTGGGGTTCATTGCTTTATTTTGTTTAATATAGCACAGTATTCATAACCAGCTTTCCCGGAAGCTGTCCGCTCGGACCTGATCTGACCTAACGCCCGATACAGTCCCACACCGCGCTCCAGGTGAAGCCTGTTTATTCAGGCCCAGAAACCCTCAGGAATATAACCTGAAGTTCTGGGCTCAGGTCAGTGCAGTCCTGCTGATAAAACAGCAGAATTACAGGATCTCTTTAATTAGAAATTACACAAGTGTGTGTGGAAGTGCTGGAACCTGTAGAGGGAAAAGCAGAGTGATGATCACACGTTTTTTATTCTTCTGCATTAAAAGGAGGGAAGACAGCTTTTATCACTGCTTTTATCACTGATTTCAAACCTTTCAATCCAAACCACTTTTAGGTTTTGGAGATGTTGACCTGAACTTGATGAAACGTTACTGAAAACTATGCACATGGGGGGGGGGGCAGAGAGAGAGGGGAGAAACAGAGAGGGTGAGAGAGATAGAGAGGGAGAGGGGGGGACAAAGAAAGAGAGAGGGAGGGTGAGAGGGGAGAAAGAGAGAGAGAGAGAAAGAGAGATGGGGAAAAAGGAGAGAACATGAGAAAAGGAGAAGGAATAAGAGAGAGAGAGAGATGGGGAAAAAGGAGAGAACATGAGAAAAGGAGAAGGAATAAGAGAGAGAGAGAGAGAGAGAGAGAGAGAGAGAGAGAGAGAGAAGAGTGACAAATGTAGAAAAAAAGTAGTGAGGGAGTGAAAGAGGAAGAAAGGGAGAGAGAAAAGATTGTGGAAAGAAAGATGGAGAGGGAGAAGGAGAGAATAAGAAAAGGGAATGATAAGAAGCAGAAAGAAAAAAGGAAAGGAGAGAGAGCTGAAGGAGGGAGAGAAAAGGAGAAAGGGAGAATGGAGAGACAGGAGTAGGAAAGACAGAGTGAAAGAAAATGAGAAAGAAGAAGGGAGAGAGAGGGTAGAGAGAAGAGAGAGAGAAAGAACCTGGGAAAAGGATGAGAAAAAGAGCAGCGAAGAAGCAGAGAGAGGAGAGAGATAGTAGAGAAACAAAGAAGGTTCGAGAGGTAAAACAAAGAGAGGATGGGGAGAGAGAAAATGAAAGAGGGAAAAGAGGGATATAGAGAGGGAGAGAGAAATACAGAGAGAGAGAAAGTGTGGGATGGAAGAAAGAAGGGATAGTGACAGAGAGACAGAGTGAGACAGGGGGAACTGAAGGACCGAGAGAAAGGAGAAAGAGAGAGAAGAGAGAGAGCGAGAGAAAGGAGAGAGAGAGAGTGTCAGTGTGGTGTGTGAACAATAGAATGGGTGTGTGTGCACAGACAGAGCTCACACGGCTGGTGCAAGCCTGTGACCCTCACACTCATCTCTCCCTCGGCTGCTCCCTCTCTCTCTCTTTAGTCATCCTCTCTTCGGGTGCCCCTGATAGCCCAGACGTGAGTCAGCCCCCCACCTCATCACCCATGACAACCAGACACAGATGGAGACAGAGAGAGGGACGCAGAAGTGAGAGGAATACAAAGAGAGAAAGAGAAGATAAGGAATGAAGCCGCAGAAAGAAATGTTCTGCACGCCAAGGACGAAAGATGCGTCATCCTCGGCCACGTTTCAAAAACAAGTGACTGACGGAAGGATCCGGAGGATGGCACTGTGATCGTCACGCTGACATTCACTCATTCACTGTGGAATTCTGCAGCACATCATTTATACCTTCATTAAAAAAGACAGCGTGAAGCTGCAGTTAACTCCCGGAGCAGATATCATATTTTTCATATTTCAAACAAGTAAATAAAATATCTAATTGTGACTTTTCATTTGAGTATTTTATTGTTATTAAGTGTTTACTGAGACTAAATTTCACCCAATTTTCACGAATGATAAAATTAATGATGAAAATATTTTTTCCAGCATATAAAGTCAGTCAGTCAGTCAGTCAGTCATTTTCTGTGCCGCTTGTCCAGATTAGGGTCGCGGGGGGGTGCTGGAGTCCATCCCAGCTCACACAGGGCGAAGGACGGGGAACACACCCTGGACAGGTCGCCAGCCCATCGCAGGGAGGAGCGAACCGATGGGGACGGCACCTTGCTCAAGGGTACCACAGGGCAACCCACCGGTAAGGGGTTCGAACCCACAACCTTCCGATCCGGGGCAACTCCCTAACCACCAGGCCACCGCTGCCCCGCCAGCATATATAGGTTTTATCATTATCTAATCCTATTTACATTTGCAGCATTTAGCAGACGCTCTTATCCAGAGCGACTTACATGTCCTAATTACAGGGACAGTCCCCCTGGAGCATCTAGGGTAAGGGGTCTTGCTCAGGGACCCAGTGGGGGTAGTGCTGGAGGTGGAATTCGAGCCTGCGACCTCTGGTCCCTACAAGTACCCTACCACTGGACCAGCACCGCCCTAAATATTGATATTTATCAGAGTTAGAGATTTTCACCATTGTGACCAGTTTTCCTCCTCTTGGAGGTTTGCTTTGCGTCAGTGTCTTGCTTAAGTGCAAATCCGGGACCCTGAGCATTCTGGGAAAGGTTTTCACTCATGAGCGCTCTATATTTTTCCTGCATCCATCGTTCCCTCTTTCCTGACTCGTCAACCGGTCCCTACTGCAGAAAGCATCCCCACACTCACAGTGGCCAGATCTACACAGACTGACGATGGTTCTAAATCTTCAAAAATTCATTTATTCATGGATGCAAACAAGATGTAACAGCATCTCAAGGACCATTGGTAGAATTATGATGCACGTGAACTCAGTTTCAAGAGTCGTAACAAAGGGTCTGAATACTAATGAAAACGCAATCTAAAGAAAATGCAATCAAATGCAAATGGAATCAAGGATTTTGATATTCAAATCAAAAGTGCATGAAGTCACAACAGAGTAATTGAAACATTAGTGTTACATAAAAGTAACGAGGATGCTCAGCTGAGCAACTGTACTCACTCCTCCTGTTCATCCGAAAGAAGTGTAAAGCGATTGGCCAGGACAGAAAGGTCACCAGTAAGACTCCACCCACATGCAGGAAAGGTGCTGTGACCTGCAGACAGTAAAGGGTATATTATTACACTATATGAACTTAAAAGGGTATTACATCATTAAGATCTGAACACAGGTTTGTGCTTATATTTTTAGGCCAGATGATGATAAGGTGACTGACCTGAAAGGAGAGCAGCAGAGTTTTCCACTCTTTGCTCCACAGATCAGAGAGCACAGCTGTGGCACTGATCGAGAAAGCGAGGGTCACCAGAATACCAATCTGCACAAACCAAAAACAACTGAATCATTCAAGCAAGATACATTTTTTGTCAACCTTAAATAAATAAATGGCCGTCGTGCGGTGTCAGAAAGCATGTCCACATAAGCATGTCTGAGAGATGTTACTCAGCACCTCCACATGGAGTGTGATGATACACACATGCAGCAAGCCTCATGCGACAGACCAACAAAGGATTGTCAGAGTTATCTGATTAGTAAAAAATAAAATAAACATATATGAAGCATGGCTGTAAAACCTGAAGTTCTCACCTTGTGGCTCCAGTGAAGATAAAGCCTCTGTCCCTCAGAGAGAAGGCACACTGCTAAGACCTGCCAACAGGTAAAGTTTCATCAGATGCTAAGGACTTCACTAAGCAATTTTTATTCATATTTAAGAAGCTGCAGTTATTTATTCTCACCAGCAGGAGGGCGATGTAAGTGAAAAGTGTGGCCGACACCACCAGCAGCACCACTGACCAGGGGAACCAAAATCCCAGGTTACCAAAGTTAAACCTGATGGAACAGAAGATAATCAAGAAGTTGAGCCTTGAAGAACACAAGCATCAACGGTGTCTCCTGATCAATCCATTCCCTACTGCAGTTCCACCAAGTGTTATAGCTTTGAGTTAAAGTTTGTGGGTTCAAGTCCCAGACCAGTAGGTTAATCTGAGGTACACTTGAGTGAGGTGTGGTCCCTGTCAGTGCTCCTCAGATGCTGAATATGGCTGCCCCAGATGCATGGGTTAAACACAGAGGATGCATTTGGTTGTGGAACCTCAGGGCAACCTACCGGTCTGGGGTTTGGTCCCATGACCTTTATATCCTGGGGCCTAGCCCCTAACCACTAGATCATACACTCATTCTCTGATCAAGGAACCATCAAGGATCTCAATGTCTCTACAGGTACGAACATCATGGCACACCTTCTGAACATCAGCATGTGCGTAACGCTGTCGACTCCTGAATGCTTACCAATCAAAATCGTTGTAGTCATTCTGAGCCTCGCTCCAGAAATACAGGAACACCAGCGTCAGGAAAAACGTGACGATGAGGAGGCCGAAGCTTCCACACTCCAACTGAAACAAGCCGAGAGAATCAAAACGTGAGTGATTCAGCACCAAGGGGAGCCTCAGAAGTGCGTCAATCCAAGGAACCCTCGAAAGCTCACACAAACGAACAAATCAATCAGTCTCTTTACTCGAACCCCAGCAAGAGTGAGTCACCCAGCGGCTCAGCAGACGCTCTGTGGGTAATTCAGGATTGAAATCACTGCCGTGTTTTCGCAACCTTTACACCCACAATCCATTTAGTCGCAAGAAGGTCTTAGAGCTAAATCAGGACAGATTTGTTTTTGTGGGGTGAAAAAAAAGTCTTTTACGAAAGCGTGTGTGTCAGCAGGGTGTGTGTAATCGATAACACACGCCAGAAAAGCACATTCAGCACATAAACTGAATAAGCCGTCTGTAATGGAGCCGAGAGGGTTTTCTGTGAGGAACCACAGTTTATATGAGGACATGGATTGAAGAGGCAGGCGTGGGAGACCTTCATGCTGATCCAGGAATTAGGAGTTACACACATTTTTTTCAGCATTTCTAGATGTTCACTTTGTGCCAGAATGTCCATGTTCCTCATGGATATTCAAAGCCACCTGACGCGGATAATCAGACTGTTTAGGGTCATCTGAATGTTAGTGGAGTGATATGTTAGACTTCGCATAGACAAAGGCCTAAGCACAGACTAAAATGATAAAAAAATGGAAAAACAATTCATTATAAAGGGTTTATTATCCGTGCTTCTATCTGCCATGAATACATTTTTAAATGCATGTTTAAGCAAAAAAAAGACAAAATATATGAGTGTGAATGAAAGTGAGGACAGTGATTAGGATACAGGGAGAAGGGAGAAGATGTGGCGAATGATGGAGGAGTGTGGAAGAGATGAAGAAGAGAGCGCAGGCAGGCGGGAATGAGTGGCTGAAGTGATCTATGACAGATGGGTACCAGTAAGTCTGAAAAGAAAGGTCTACAGGACAGTAGTGAGACCAGCTATATTATATGGGTTGGAGAAGGTGGGACTGACAAAAAGACAGGTGGAGCATGACTGTGCTGGTTTGGACGTGTCCAGAGGAGAGACGAGGAGTATATCAGGAGAAGGATGTTGAGGATGGAGCTGCCAGCAAAGAGGAGAAGAGGAAGGACAAAGAGGAGGTTTATGGATGTGGGTAGAGAGGATGAGCAGGTGGTCGGTGCGAATGAGGAAGATGCAGAGGACAGGAAGAAACGGAAACGGATGATCCACTATAATGACCCCTAAATGGGAGCAGCCGATAGAAGAAAGAGAAAAACAGGTACGCTCAAATGTATAAGGGGTGAAATTTGAACTGCAAAAGAAGAGAAAATCCAATGCAACAGTTGTAACAGAAGTGAGTTTGGGCTGTTCTGAGACTGGTGATATGTCCAGGGTGATTCTCTGCACTGTGTGCTCTGGGACAGGCTGCAGCACCACCCCGACCCTGCACGTGATAAGCGGTTGAGATAATGAATGAGTGTTTTCTCTCACCCGGCTGCAGCAGCACTCTCCCGGCTGGGCTCTGGCCCTCTGGTAGCGTCTCCACTGGCAGCCATAGAGTCCAGCCACGCAGGAGACGAAGGGCTGGTGTTCATAACGCTGAAGCAGCTGCCGGCGCACGACCTTTAACCTCCCCAGCTTCAGTCTGGATAAGCTGACAGGAGAGCGGCCCATGGGTCACCCACTAAACACCAGCATTGAGGAGAGAGAAAGAGAGAGAGAGAGAGAGAGAGAGAGAGAGAGAGAGAAATGAAGACTGGCAGAAGGGTCTGTCTTCAATGCAGGAGGTCAAAGAGAGCGAGAGAGAGTACGAAAAGGAGAAAGATGAAGGGAGAGAGGATAGAGAAAGAAAAAGAGAGAGATCGAGAGAGAAAAAAATGAAGACTGGCAGAAGGGTCTGTCTTCAATGCAGGAGTTCAGAGAGTGAGAGAGAACGAAAAGGAGAAAGAAGAAGGTAGAAAGGATAGAGAGAGAGAAAGAGAAAGAGAGAGAGAGAGTGTGAAAAGAGAAAAATAATAAAAGAGACAGGCAGAAACAGTGGAAAAAGTGGATGATTTTAAGAAAGAAAAAAAGAAAAAGGGACAAAAAGAGAGGGACATAGAGAGGGGAGAGAGAGAAAAAAGAAGAAAGATTGAACCATAGTGAGAGTCATTCATCATCCGTACCTCATTTTAGCTTCATAATCCAATCTTAAATATGCACCACTGCCCCAGAGCTAACGAGAGACAGCGAGAAGAGGACGGAAAGAAAAAGAGAAACTGGGCTCTCTGGGTAAGAGACTCTCCCAGGAGCAACGTGATGTTAAGGGTCTTGTTGAAGAACCCAGTTGCGGTATCTAAACCTGCAACCTGCTGGTCTGCCCCCTGCTGCACGGGTGTGTGGGTTAAATACAGAGGAAGCATTTTGTTGGTTCGTGGTTCACTGTGTGCACAATGACAAATAGTCACTTTCACTTCATTATGACATCACAACCGTGCCAGAATTACTGGTTTTAAATTGTACTGTCAGTGTCATCAGTGATATTAACCCTTTAATAGTTCAATTGGTTAGCTGAGAGATAATGTAACACATTTGGGAAGATGGGCGACTGGGACTGCTGAATTTTTCTGATTACGCAGAGAGTGGAAGCTGCTTATTAATGACCCTGCGCCAGTCTATGACACGGCTAAGTTTGTCATAAGTAGCTTCTGTCTCTCGTGTCTCACGCCCGCTCACCTACAGCAGTAACTCATCTATATTCCTGCACTAGAGAACACTACTGGACATCACGGTCACTGAGTCTGTGGTTAGGGACTAGGCCCCATGATCAGAAGGTCAGGGGAAGGTTTACAGGACAATAGCGAGACCAGCTATGTTATACAGGTTCAGGACGATGGAACTGACACCAAGACAGGCGGAGGAGTCCGAGGTGGTGGAGTTAAAGATGATGAGATTTGTGTTGGGTGTGATGAGGATGGACAGGATTAGAGATGAGTATATTAGAGGGACAGCTCAGGTTGAATGATTTGAAGACTATAGAGCGAGACTGCACTGATTTGGACATGTCCAGAGGAGAGACAAGGAGTAGATCAGGAGAAGAATGTTGAGGATGGAGCTGTTAGGAAAGAGGAGAAGAGGCAGGACAAAGAGGAGGTTTATTGATGTGGTGAGAGAGGACATGAAGGTGACTGGTGTGAAAGAGGATGATGCAAAGGACCAGAAGAAACAGAGGTGGAAGATCCACTGTGGCAACTCCTAAAGGGAGCGGCCCAAAGATGTAGAAGTAGAAGAAGATGAAGAAGGATCCAAGATCAATTCTCCTTAAAGCTGGATCAGGTTTGTGAGACGTTCTAGGAAGCATTTACAGTCAGGATTTGGGTGACTATTGACTTTTAATGTCTCTTAACTTAGAAGAAGCAGAATTTGGGTTCCTTTGGTGAAGTAAGTGAAAGTGAAAGTGAATATGTGTCATTGCGAACACAGCACACAGTGAAACACAATGAAATACATCCTCTGCATTTAACCCACACAAAACGTCTAGCAGGGGGCAGGCAGATCAAGCACTCAGGGAGCAGTGATGTGGACAGTACCTTGCTCAAAATGACCCCAGGGCAACCTACTGGATTGGGATTCAAACTCACAACCTTCCTGACAGTAGCTTCCTGTCAGGGAGCAGTTAAACCCGTTAGCGGATATTAAGGCAAGAGATTAGAGTAAAAATAGAGCCGTATTCCGTCTGCACTAAGAGCAAACGCCAGAGCGAGGCCAAGAAAACGTTCAAGCTCATGTATCAGAGGAGGGAAGACCACGCCACGAGCTTGATAAGCTTTTCATTCGCTTACTCTGGAGGCCATCACACCTTCAATCCTACGCTTAAAGTCATGTCGAGGGAGGTGAAGGAAGAAAACCGGAAGAGAAAATTGACCGCTGGACACTCTTTCATCCCCTGGGGATTTTCCTGGCCACTTTTAAATGGACACCTGCAAAAGCAGGAGATAAAATAAACCCCAAAAACGTAAACATGCCTTTACAAAAAATCCCACGTTAGCATGTCTGACATGCCAGGTTCTCTCCCAATCCACTTTCTGAGTCTTTTTTTAATTTTTGACATGTGATTCCACACCGTTTGCAAGCCGCAGTCCACACAACTAATGAGGCAAACAGAAGTTGCTATATATTGACTAAATCAGTGTAGCTCATGATAGTTTATTGAACTGTATAATTATGAAACATACTAAAAACAAATGAAAATTCTCTGTTTTAGACTTGTATCCATAATGTTAAAAAAGAAAACTCTTTTACAATAACCCCTCTAAAATATATGCCATGCTGGCTGTGTCTGTCATACATTTCTCTGGACCATAACAGAGCCTGAATGTGTAGTTTTATTAGGATTATTATAATAGTACTTGTTAGGTTAAATTTCTGTTTTAATAAGGTTCTGCCATTGAACAAAAAACAAGGGCAGGAACAGGGTCTGTGGGACACCAGTTGAAAAAAGCACTGCTCTTATGAACTTGTTACACCGTTATTACATCTCGGCATCTCTGTTACAACATCTCAGCATGGCTTGAGGTGAGTATGCGGTGTGCACCTCTGCAGCAGAGACTTTGGCTTTCTGTAGCCATAGCGACAGCTGTCCTTGGAATCCACGGTGGCTTTGAATGAGCGTGTCCTGCCAGGTTGGTGTGTAGGTGGAAGACCGCAGTGTAATACAGCACATTCAGTCTGTTCCTTCAATTATCGCTCTCAATAGAGCCGTAAATCTCTCGCCCACTACTGTTCTGAAACAGTCAAATCTAATAAAAGAGCATCTCTGCCGGGGCGGACAGAGTTCTGCAGAATCCCAAAGTTGCTTTAACTGCTTAAAACACAGTCTTTCTTTCTGTGCTTTAGACATATGCTAATGGAGCAGCGGTGGCCTTGGGTTCAAGGACGAGGCTCCAGGATCTAAAGGTGGAGGGTTCGAATCCCAGATCTGAGGTACCCCTTAGCAAGGTACCATCTCTATCACTACTACCCTGGTGCTGGATATGGCTGCCCTCTGCAGCACGTGTGTGTGGGTGAAAAGCAGAGGTTGTATTTTATTGTGGTTCCATTTTTCACAATGACAAATAATCACTTTCACGAAGACTCACTCTTTGTCAGAATCAAAAAGTGGATCCAGGATGTTAAACTTTATTTAAGGTATATTATCCCTTTAGGTAAGGTATATTATCCCTGGTGTACAGGAATGTACTGAGAGTGTAAAGTAAAAAGTACAGGAATGTACTGAGAGTGTAAAGTAAAAAGTACAGGAATGTACTGAGAGTGTAAAGTAAAAGTACAGGAATGTACTGAGAGTGTAGAGTGAGACGTGTCTCCTCTGAAGGACGTCTGGAGCGTCTGTCTGTGCTGAAAGTGAACTGAATCTCACTCCATATTAATAGAATTAGAGACTATTAAAGCCTCGAACTTCAACTCCAATAAAAACAATCTACTGAAAATAATCCACATGAACTTCACCGCTTCACTTTCATCACCGTCTCTACTAGTTCTCCCGTCACGGACACACACTCCACACACCCTGAACTCCACCGTCCACTCTCCCTGTCCTCTCTCTCACTCTCCTTCACTCTGTCCTGCACCGATGGACACACAGAGAGACTTTTCTGTGTGTTTGTTCATTTAGGCTGAGGCGGGTCTTCATTATTGGGAAGGTCATGGAGAATAAAAATAATGGAGAATTCCATTTAGCTCCTCTAGATTTTAGATTCTGAAATCTACCCTTAACCCTAAATTCAGATTGCAAGATTGCAACTACTGCCAGTGTAATATCCTTCCTGTTATTATAATGATCCAAAGAGAATCAATAAAAGATCGAGTGTTGTTTACACACTTATCACACTGCAGGATTTAGGAGTTATTTCCTTAATGGCATAATAAGACGTGGCAGTGGGGATCTGCAGACGCTGGAGAGGAAATGAAAGAGCCGTTCAGCCTGGCATTAATTCATGCAGGGGGACGCAGAGCGAAGGAGGCAGTTAAGTGTTTAATGTCTGATAGGAAAAGTTGGCGGTGCAATATGGGAACCCAGCCCTGGACTGAATATTAGCCTCGGCAAATTGCTCATGATGAAAGATGAGCCTTCTCTCCATGTTTACAGAGCGCTGGTGGAAACTCTCTGGTCTGAGCAGGGGATTTAAGGAACACTTTGAGGTTAAACACGTCATTAAGCTTCATGCTTCTGACCCTTCATTAACTAATGGAACGGTACATCAGCTAAAGACAAACACAACCGTCAAACTCGCTTTTTCTGATTGCCCCCAAGCCAAGGGACATCAAGCCTAGCCAAGGTGCAGAGCTCAAGACACAAATCTGCTAAATGACCAACGCTCGGATGAAATCCACAGACTGAATGCTCCGCCTGCATAAAAAGGGAATATTTTACCAGTGTTCTGCTCTGGGCTGCATCTTTTGATTATAAACCTTCTTCTTTTTTGGCTGCTCCTGTTTAGGGGTTGCAGTTTCCATTTCTTCCTGTCCTCTTCCTCTTTAACACCGACCACCTGCATGTCCTCTCTCACTACATCCATAACCCTCCTCTTTGTCCTTCTTCTCCATCTTCCTGGCAGTTTCATCAGCAGCAACGTCCTTCTCTTGATATACTCCTCATCTCTCCTTTGGACATGTCCAGACTAACACAGTCTCGCTTCTCTACCTTTGTCTCCAAATCAGCCCACCTGAGCTGTATGTATACATTTTTAATCCTGTCCACTCTTGTGACTCACGATACAAATCTCAGCATCTTTATCATTGATACCTCCAGCTCGGCCTCCTGTCTTTTCATCAGCCTCTCCAACCCGTATAACACTGGAACACGGTGTTACACTGGAAATAGGTGTGGTGTAGTTGTGGAGGAAATAAGTGCGGCATGAAAATATTTCTATGGGAATAGTGTTACCATGGAAACACTAAATCAATGTGTAGTGGACACAGATATGTGTACCATGGAAATAATGGTGTAACAACAGAGAGGGGTGTAGGGCAACCAGGGAGATGGGTCTAGTGTGGAAAAACATGTAAACACATGTAGCGTAGTCATGGTAATGGGTGAACTCCGTCAATCCATGGTGCTGAGGTTGTCCTTTAGTACTTTTTAGCAGTCAGCATAGGTTATGATTCAGTTCCTCATCTACACAGTGACAGCTGGTCAGTAAAAGCAGATCGGATCTGTTTCCACTTTTCTCTAGATCGCTCATCTCCAGATCACCCTGAAAACGACAGTGAGAAAAAACAGGATTTCGAAAGCAAGGAAAGGCCACAGCCCATCAGTCCATAGTGTGGACTAAGCCAGAGAAGAAGTCTAATAAAACAAGCAATGGTGGTGAGGTTGAGTCATTCAGTAATAAAAGAAGAACCCGATGGACTGAAGGTCATCACCCTCCATCAGACTCACCCAACACACCTAATTGTGTCATAATATAACCAGTGCTGCGGCACTAAAACAACCCATGTCGGAGGCGCTCATTAGATGGGCCAAAATGTCCGTAAAGACCTCCATATGAATCTTCATGAGAGTCTAAACGAAGCTGCTCTCAAAAGCATTTACACAAGCCTCACACACACACATGATAACGAGCTCAGATGATGGTGGACGACTCCACCTCTTCTGGACTTTGCCCTCATTCCAGCCTCAGACTGCACAGCTCCAGCAGCCCCCGGACTAACCCAGTCTTCAGACACAGCAGCACAGCCGAGTAATGATTAAGCTGAGACTCGATTCAGTTTGGACAAGGGACACACACACACACACACACACACACGGAGACAGGACAGTGCCGGCTGCACCATCTGGGCCAAGAAGAATGAAATAAGCACATACAATTGATCTGTGTAGTAGAAGAAGCACTACATCACCCCATACCCCATCAGTCCTCCTGTGATTAATCTCACACACACACACACACACACACACACACACACACACACACACACACACACACACACACACACACACACACAAAAGAATAAAGCTGAGTGCCTCTCTATTATCTCCCCTTAGAAAGACTAGCTTTAAGAAAACACTATCGAATTCCTTTCAGAACAGTTTTTAAATATATATTTTATAAAAATGTATTATATTTAATGCTATTTAGCATTACCAAACCTGACTATATCAGTCTTAACTCCTTCCCATTATGTTTTTTTGTCTTTAAGCCTTATGCAATTCCACAACCAATAGGCTCTCACAAAGCTTAAGTAACAGGACACTCAAAAGGGGTCAAATAATTTTGTTTTTCATGCCAGGTCCACTCACGATGCATGTTCGAGTCAGTCCTAATTAACGATTAACAATATTCATGTCCATTTCCAATCTGTATTCCTTACACTTAAACAAGGTTTTTTTGTGATTATTATACTGAAATATGTAAATCAGTGCTGTTTTGATTGGCTGTCCAATATTGTGCTTCGCTAATAGCAGGCCAGGTTGAAACACTCTTTATATCTTTAGTGTTGGATAAACAGTGTGTTCTGAATCCTCAGAAACGTTCTCTAACGGCTAATATGCAGGATTAGAATAAAAAAAAAAAGTGTGAAAACTAAAGAAAAATAACTTAAAAATGATGTTCATAAAACCAATCTAAAGGATTCCCAGTCCAAGGTCAAAAGGTGAAGAAATACCCCAGAAAGGTCACTTTCCTTTGAGCAAACACACACACACACACACACACACACACCTAGGAGAAACTGGACTGTGGGAGGAAAGTTCCTGGATTAAACTGCCTCCTGGGGAGAACATGCAGCTCCACTCAGAAAGAGCCCAAACCAACTGAACTCACAATCTTCTGGCTGCGAATTGGAAGTTTTGTCTGACAACATCTCATCTCATCCTTTTCCATCATTTTCACCACTTATCACAACTGGAATATTCCACGCCACTCCTTGAACAGGAATTCACAGCCTCCCAATGTCTTTAGCTCAAGGGAGTTAGTGATATTTCCAGTGATATTACAATATTAGATGAGTTTGCAACCCTGTAACTCAAATTCGGTTTAAAACATTACCACTGAGTGCTAGATAACCTCATTTTCTTAATTCTACAGTGTCCTGAGCCCCTCTTTCTTCATATTTTACTTCCAGTCTTTCTTGTATTTTAATGCTGAGGAGCAGTTCTCCAGATCTTCCTGAAGGACAGTGTTGTTGTCTCTCATGTTCAGTCCAGTCTCTGTACCTGAGCAGTTTGATAGTTCTGTGTTGGTTAATCCACACAGTGATCTACGTCTGAACCTTCAAGCAGAACAAAGCATCTAACTTAAGACACGAAGCAGTGAAGAAACGGGTGCAGATGATTCCAGAAGATCAGGTGATCAGTTTACTGCTGATGCTGGACACTCAGTAGGTGGAACCCCATTATCTAGAACCTTGTTTCTTTAGATACTTTACATGAAGCACTAAAACATTTGTTCATATGTTTTTCATCTAATCTACTGAATGTCCCAAAGATGAGATGCATAAAGAAGTATTTTTGCACCAATGAGGTGATTCCCTGGAAAAATATAGAACGACTGATGGCTCAAGACTTTAGCCACAGTACTTTACGATAAAACTCAGATACAAATTCATGCAATTGTATGGGTTAATTAGACTGGTTTTAAACCTTTATTTCAACTATGATCTGGGTTATTATGGTATGGTATGAGGGCAGAGGGTTTAAAGGGCGTGCAGTTTGTCAGAAGGCAGCTGTAAAGCAGTGCAGAGTCAGCAGAGGGTATAAACAGTCACAGTCACACACACACACACACACACACACACACACACACACACACACACAGTCAAAGCCTCCTGTTTATCAACAAAGAAGTGATCGTGTGTGTGTGTGTGTGTGTGTGTGTGTGTGTGTGTGTGTGTGTGTGTGTGTGTGTGTGTGTGTAGCACTGTTGACAGCAGAGTTAAGGATCTAGTTTAAACAGACTCTATAACAGCAGTAGGTTGTACTCACAGGTCCGTGTCTCTCCCGCTGTGCTCCGTTTCTCTGGATGGAGCTGCGGATCAGAGCGGTGTTATTATTTATCCGCTCCGCCCCCTGCTCAGGAGAGATACGCCTCCTACACTGGGGCTTGACAGTGATTGGCTACCGGATTATCTGGGCGAGGAATGAGTAAAAGACTCTGGGCGTTATTAGTCAAAGCAGCACAAGGGGGTGGGGCTTGTGGCACTAAAGAGGGGAACAATAACAGCGTTCACTTGTTGCACAGCATCAGCAACACCCCTCTCTCTTTCTCTCTCTCATGCTCTCTCACTCTCTTTGTATGTCTCCCGTTCTCTCTCTGTCTCTATTTATTCATCTCACTTTTTGTCTCTATCACACTCTCTCTGTGTCTGTCTGTCTCACATTCTCTGTCTTTCTCTTTCACTCTCTCTATGTATGTATGCATCTCATTTTCCTTCTCTGTTTACCTGCTGTCTACCTCTATCTCACTATCTCTCTCTCTCCGTCTCTCTCTTTCTACCTCACACTTTATTATTTCTCCGTTCATCCAGTCTTTCTTTTTCCTCCTGTCTCCCCCACTTTCTCTTCAATAACTCAGTTCGGTCTCTCCCTCTGTCTCCATCTCTATTTCTCTACTTCTCTATTTCTGCCTCACACCTCATCCACTTTCTGAATGGCTGAACAACAGAGGAACAAGAACTCCGTCCTGCAGGCTCTGAGACTGCAACACAATTCACTGCAGCAGCTGCAGTGACGACCATCACAGATCTCAGGACTGCAGTCAGAACAGCTTCCTTCAAGGACGAACTTTATATTTGTAGCTTTTATTTGAAGGAACTCTGGCCATTCTGTTACAGTTTGGCTCTCTCACCTCGCTTCACAAGCCCCAGAGAATCTCACTCTAGACCTCAATACTGATCCCACTTCAAATCTCACTCAAGATCTGACTCCAGACCTTATTCCAAACCTCACTCCAGATCTCAAACACGATCTCAATACCGATCTCATTCCAGTTCCCACCCCAGATCTCACCTAAGGTCTCAATACTGATCTCAATTCAAATCTTACTCAAGATCTGAATCCAGATATTATTCCAAACCTCACAGTGTCATTCCAGATCTCAAAATCGATCTCATTCCAGATCTCAATACTGATCATATTCCAGATCTCAATACCAATCTCATTCCAGGTCTTACTTCAGATCTCATTACTGAAAGCAGAAGAGCCACAAACTGTAAAATATTAAGAGAAATGTTAAAAATTCCTCTCTCACTGTGCCCTTCTCTTCTTTCTCCTTCTCTCTATCCTGTCACTTGATTTCTCTGTCTTTCTCTCTCCAATCTTTCCCAGATTCACTCTTTTCTGTTTTCCTCACCCCAAGCTCTGTTATCTGTTACCCCTCACTCTCTTTCTCCCTTTTTTCTCAATCGCTCTGTTCTTTCCCGCAATGACCCTTTCTTCCTTCCTCTTTCTGTATCCTGCGTCCCTCAATCTCTGCCCCTCTCTCCTCTTAAACTACTTTTCTCTCTCCCTCCCTCACTCCAGTCTCTTTATTTATTTACCTCATCCCCTTTTTCTTTCCCATCTCTCATTCTGTCTTTTTCTCTCTCCGTCTATGCCCCTCTTTCCCTCTCTACAATGTCTTTCCCTACCTTTCTTTTTGCACCTCCCTCTCTTTCCTCCTTCTTTTTCTCCCATCCTTATTTCCCTTCCCCCTCTATTTCTTTTTTTCATCATTCTCTTTCAGCTTTTCCATCTATTTCTTTCCCTCCCTCCCTTATCCTTGTTTTTTCTTTTTCTCTATTCTTTTCTCCCTTCCTCTGTATCCGGTCAGATATTGCTCTGACGCAGGAATTTCGTCTGTCTGTGTCAAATCAGAAGCTACTCTTTTCTTCATGCTCTGCTGGAAGACTGTCACTCATTTTAGAGGATGCAAACTGATCTATCTGTGGTGCTGAGGCGAGGAAAGACCTGACTCAACTCCCCGCTGGCTTTAAAAAAGATCCATAAATACAGTGTGATGAAGTGAGACAGAAATGATCTGTTCTGCTGCGTGCTTTACTGCAGCCTCAGCATTTTAAAGGACAAATCAGGCTCTCCTCGTACCCAAAGAAAGTCGATCAGCCGAGTCACCATACCTTGTATCTTCTATCTTTGGACAATATACAGTGCTTTTACAAGGCTTTGAGTAAATCACAATGATTAGAAGCTCCTTACATGGAGGACCAACGTAATTAACTCAAAATAACCATGAAATGTGGACTAACTGTGAATAATTAGGAGCTTCATGAGGACTGAGGGGTTCTTGGGAAAACCTCATGAGACATGATGATGTGTTGTAAGCGCATAAAAACATCTCACTTGGTTCAATCTGTTATTACATTGCACCCCCTGTAGGAGAAAACTTAACACTGAACATCAGTGAGAACATCCTTAAAACAAAGGGCTTCCTTAGTAAACCAACAGCACAGAACCAAGACAAATCAAAAGTTAAGAAAAAGTTAAGTTCTTTCACAAAGGTTCCACTATTGATACAAGTCAAATGATATTAAGTGTCCCTTCATTGTGAGAAAAAGGTTACTGTCTGGGTACCGTCTACATGTTCCCTCAAAAGTAGAACAGGGTCCTTGAGTTTCAGCGTTAAAACAGGTTTTTCCCCAGAAAATAAAGCCAGATTTGTACTTCTTCATAATTCATAACAGTAAAACAGAAATCCTGGAGGGGTCCACAGCGTAAGTCCACCTTAAAAATATATACCTGCAGTGCAGTATGGGGGAATTGTTTCCTCTCACATTGGCTGTTCCCATAAGGACCTTTCAAAACATTGATGAAAAGTCAAGGTCAGGGTTATAAAGTTCAAACATTAACTTTATTCTGCTTAAGTGGTCAAGATCGTTGTAGTGCTGCAGGATCCTCCGTCCTGATTTTCACTGGTATAATTCAGGATTAAATGTACCATCAATAGTGGCAAGCCATCCTGGGCCCAGTGCACTAAAACAGATTGACAACACGACACTACCGCCACCATGTTTCATGGGTAAGCTTCTTGAATGCCGTGTTCTGCCTTCTATAAAACATAATGCTTTGTCACCGTTAATGCAGTAGGATGAAGCATCAGGAGCACAAACCATGATTATAAATCAAACACCAGATGATTTAGCACACACTAAAGATTTAAAACATTGCAGTCTGCACACTGTATCAAATGCAAACAATTCTTATTCTGTGCTATGCAAATTAAGATTATACTTCCAATCCTCCTTGCTCTCAGATCCTTCAGAATTAGCTTTAGGATGATAGATCAAACAGTTCCCTGAGAAGAGGCTCTTTGGTTCCAACCGTATGTATGTTTTGAGTCAGTCGTCAACAGTTCAGTTCAATTCAGTTCAGTTCAGTGCAGTTCAATGAAACCAAACTCTGTCCATTTCAATTCAAATCAGCTTCTGGCATCGTTTTATCAGTGTACATGAAAGCATCAGTCTCAACATAAACTCAAGACTAAACTGAGCTGATGCTAGGTGAACCGAACCTAACTGAATTGAATTTGAAAGTGAAAAAAGTGAAAGTGACTATTTTTGTCAATGTGAATACACAGCACAGCACAAAGTGAACCACAGCAAAATACACCTCTGCCGTTCCCCATAACCCATACACACACACGCAACAGGGGGCAGCTATTTAAAACGTCTAGGGAACAGTGATGGGGACAGTACCTTGCTCAAGCTTACTTCAGGGCAACCTACTGGTCTGGGATTTGATTCATTTCAGCCATTCCTATCTTCAAAGCAGTATATCCATCCATCCATCCATCCATCCATCACCTTAGCCTAACCAGGGTAGCGGGTGGTCCTACTAAGACACCCTAGACAGGTTAGGAGTCCATCGCAAGACATGCTCACAGTCACACTCACACGTTGTGGACAGGTGATTCAGGTTTTGTCTTTGTACAGCCAGTGGATCCCAGAGCAGGCAACTTATGCTGGGAATACGTCTGAAACTTCAAGCAGGACAAAGTCTAACTTAAGGCATGAAGCAGTGAAGAAACAGGAGCAGATGATTCCAGATGATCAGGTGAATTGAACGCTGAGTGGTTGGAACCCCTTTATCTAGAACCTTGTATCTTTAGACACTTTGTAGCCTGGAGCCCTAAAGCAGTCATTAAATCTACTCACTATGCCAAAGATGAAACATTTTCCACCAATAACATGAAGAGATGAGGGATGGTCCAAGACGTTTGCACAGCACTGATCATCAAACCAGTTACTGTCAGAAATGATTAATATAGTTAATCTATGTGGAAATGATGTTCATCTTTGAATCAAGAAAATTCAGTGCATATATCACAGCAGGTCTGCACACTTACCTTCCCCTCCTCCTATCAGATCATTAAACAATTAAAACAAATAAAATATTTCTTAACAGAAATAATCCAGTAATATTAAAGAACAGCACGCGCTCCTTACCTCATGCGCGCTGAGAGCGGTGGTGATGATGATGATGATGAAGCTCGGTTGGTCTCACTCTCAGCCGCATCGTGCACATCTTCACCGTCTCTCAGCACGTGAGAGGCTCCAACGTGCGCGCGAGCTCACAACATCAGCAGCGTCACGGGGAACCACGGGCAGGGGGAGGGGCTGCCGCAGTGTGTGTGTGTGCGTGTGTGTGTGTGTCGTGGAGTAATTGGGATGCAGAGAGCGTGGTGCCAGTGAGACCTTATCGACCTCAGCTCTTACATCATCACCATAAAGCTGATACATCATCACCATACAATATTACCATACAGCTCTAAGTCATCACCATGCATGACCACCAGACTGCCTAAACATCATCATCATGCATCATCATACAGGTCTAACATCATCACCATTCATCATCACCATACAGCTCTAACATCATCACCATTCATCATCACCATACAGCTCTAACATCATCACCATACAGCTGTTACAATCACCATACAGCTCTAACATCATCACCATACAGCTGTTACAATCACCAGCTCTAACATCATCACCATACAGCTGTTACAATCACCATACAGCTCTAACATCATCACCATACAGCTGTTACATCATCACCATACAGCTCTAACATAATCACCACACAACTCTAACATCACCATTCATCATCACCATACAGCTCTAACATCATCACCATTCATCATCACCATGGCTTCAATAACATCATCACCATACATCATCACCATGCTGTGCCCAAAACATCATCACCATACAGCCGTTACATCATCACCATACAGCTCTAACATAATCACCACACAACTCTAACATCACCATTCATCATCACCATACAGCTCTAACATCATCAACCATACATCATCACCATACAGCTCAAACATCATCACCATACAGCTGTTACATCATCCTAATACAGCTGTTACATCATCACCATACAGCTCTAACATAATCACCACACAATATCTCCTTAAAGTTCTGAGGTAAATGGGGTACGGGTGGCCTAGTGGTTAGTGCCCCTTGTAGGTTTGAATCCCAGACCTATAGGTCACCTTGAGTTACCCTTGAGCAAGGTACCGTCGCATCACTGCTTCCTGGATGGAAGGCTGCCCCTACTACTCTGTGCATGTATGGGTTAAACACAAAGAAAGCATTTATCATTTGGTTCGCTGTGTGCTGTTCACAATGACAAATAGTCACTTTCACTTCACTCTTCAGACGTCTGGTTCCGTTCTCCATCATCAGGTATAACTCTGACTCTGTGAGGTTCTCTAGACTTGAGCACTTCACGAAAACCCAGCATGAGTATGTTTTTTGATCTTAAATTGAGAAAAAAAAAATCATAAATCACAATACCTCTTTAAAATACTGGTTGGTGGATCATTATTTATTTATTCATGAGTCTCAGATGTTCTCGCCCGTTTTTAGGTGTGTCGATGTGCTGGTTATGAAATCTACGCAGCATAAATCTGCTGCAGATTCTTATGTAAGCTCAGTCTGTGTGTATAGATGAGGTAATGGCAAATCATTGATCACACCGCTCACACACTCTTGCCTTCTGGCATTCGGCTGCTCTGCCAAGGCGACAGACAAATCAAACAGAAGAACTGCACCTGAGGGTAACCCCGGGCAATGGAGACATCAGAGGCCAAGTAACCTTCAGCTAACAAACAGAAGATACAATGTCACACAGAAAGACGGATGAAGAAAGAGTTTAAATGTAAATAAAAGCTATTGAGGTGTGCATTATTTTAGATTTATATTAAAGTCCTATCCAAAAGTACTGGAACAGCAAGGTCAATTCATTTGCAGAGATTTGGGCTTCAGATCAAAAGATGAATATGAAACAAGAGATCAGATTTTCTGCTTTTCAGTTATAAAGCCTACATCTAAGTATGTTAAATTACATAAAACCTAACGTCTTGCTGTGTGAACAGGACACATTTTGTAATAAACATCATCATCAGTGAAACGGCAACACTATAAATGAAGTTTGAACAAGATCAGATCTGGGGAACATAATGTTCTCCCATCTCTTCATTAAAGCACGCATGGCCAGTTTTGATGCTCTGCAGTCTTTCGTTGCACCCCTTTCTCCCTCTCTTTAAACACACCCATTCTAAAGTGTTTCCTTTAGCTGGGACTCATGCAGCGTAGCGGGATGAGTGCCAATCCTCCCTGCATCCGTCTCCCTTCCTTTTCCCCTCCAGTCAAATTGGCTGCTGTCGTTTGTCCTTGTCAGTACGTCACACTGGCTTGTCTCCATTACACAGACAAACCTCTTCAGTGCCAACTCAGCGGGATTTCTACTCAGAATTTATGGTCAGAGAGAGAGAGAGAGCGAGAGAGAGAGAGAGAGAGAGAGAGAGAGAGAGGGGAAGAGTGGGAGAGAGGGAAAGAGAGCGAGAGAGAGAGAGCGAGAGAGAGCGAGAAAAAGAGAGCGAGAGAGAGAGAGCGAGAGAAAGAGAGTGAGAGAGAGTGTGGAAAAAGACTCATTACTGCAGTGCTGCAGCAGGCTATGGTTTGAGAGCCTGGAGAAATCCATGGGAAATTGATTCCAAAAGACATTTAGAGGAACACCGCAAGGTCTGTTTGGTACATTGACTGTTCAGAAACACACAGAATGTGTGATGGTTTCCATGTTCAGACTGGTACTGATAGCAATAAATAAAAAATAAAAATAAAAATAAAAAAATAAACATAACACGGCATCCCAAAGTCAAACCTGCGGACTCCCCAGTACAAAAAAAAAAAGAAAGAAAAGGTTTGGAAAACACCAGGATCGGCAATATGATGCTCGGAGACCCCACACACCATTGTGACAGTAACAACGCTAGGACTTTTAGGACAACAGGGGACAAAAGAGGGTGAAAAATAGTAAAGAAAGTACATAGCAATGATGATATTTTGGATAAAGGTGTTAAAAATCAACACATTCTTCTGAGGAACAAAGTACTGCTTTACTTAGTACAAGTGGAAAAGTACTGAGAGTATAAAGTAAAAAGTACAGGCATGTACTGAGAGTATAAAGTCAAAACTACAGGAATGTACTGAGAGTATAAAGTAAAAAGTACAGGCATGTACTGAGAGTATAAAGTAAAAAGTACAGGCATGTACTGAGAGTATAAACTAAAAAGTACAGGAATGCACTGAGAGTGTAAAGTAAAAAGTACAGGAATGTACTGAGAGTATAAAGTAAACAGTACAAGAATGTACTGAGAGTATAAAGTAAACAGTACAGGAATGTACTGACAGTGTAAAGTAAAAAGTATAGTAACTGAATCTCACTCCATATTAAAAGTATTAAAGACTATTAAAGCCTCGAACTTCAACTCCTATAAAAACAATCTACTGAAAATAATCAACATGAACTCAGCTGGGAATCAAGAACTTCTTGCTGTGAGGCAGTATCCTGTACAGTCAGTGTGTGGATGAAGCTTTGTGTTATGTTCAAAAAGGGATCGTTTCGGCACTCCAGGAAGCCAAAACTGTTCAAAACAAAGAGAACCCTGCTGAAAGAACATCGTTAGAAACAATTGGGATAAAAACTGAAAGCTGGTAGGAACTGGGTTAATGGCTGTAAATGGGTCTTTTGTTTCCTGTGGATTCGGTAAGAAACCATCATAAACAGTTAAAAACACTTATTAAACCAATAAACACACTGCGGTAACAACCCACAAACACTATTACTGACTGATAGGCTCTCTGAAAGTCGATTTCTTAAATCCATGGTGTATTACACATTCGGTCAGGAACAGAACATCCTGAATGATTTCCAGAAATAACCTTTTCTCTGGGGCAATCATGAATGGCTGTTCCTCACAGCTCTCTGCACTGCAGACACAGACCAGACCCATCCTGATTTTGCAGACATGGCATTGAGGTCCTCAGTGATGGACAGGTGTCTTCATCAAAAGGACACTCTGGCATTTTTCTATCTGATCTCAGTTTGCCAAAGAAGTAGCACCCAGAGATTAACCATCACCAAAAATGTGTTTTTTTACTTGACATTTAGGCACCTGCTGATTTGTCATTCATCATGCTGAGTCAGGAAGGAAGGCAAAAATAAGTGCACTTTCCATTTTTCTCTTTCAGAGAATGGAATAGTATTTCAGAGGGAATAATTAGGGATAAGTAATTTCACCTGAAGCGTGGGAGGTTTTCTGATCAAAATATATATCAGAAAAGCTTTGGAAGATCATTTTAACCTGTTTTTTTTTGTGTGAAAATGTAGTGAAATGATAGAAAGTGATTCTTTACCATACATCACAGTGAACCACACTGAAAAGCTTTCTCTGCACTTAACCCACACACACACCTGAGTAGAAAGCAGTATATATCCAGTGCTGGGGAACAGCTTTGGGGGGGTATCCTGCCATCTAAAGATAAAGGAGGGTATTTTTGGTCCAGAAAGGGTCAAAGAAGCCTTTATTCTGAGGCTTTGGGACTCCAGAAATCCAGAGCTGATTATTAAAAATTAGCATATTTTTATATAATAAGAACATCATGGCAGGCAAACATGGTGGTGGAAGTGTGATGGAGTGGGAATTTTGCTCAGGGAGACCCGGAGAGTAACCAGGAGAGTTACTGTTCATCTTTTTGTCACCTGAGGCTCAAATACAGTTGGGTTATGCAGTAAGACGATGATCCGAAGCGCGAGAACAAGTTCATATGACTCAAAAGAAACAATGTGGTGGGCAGGCATTAAACAGGCAGTTCATGTCTTCCTATGTTGGATTACAGCAGTTCTGCAAGAAAGGAGTTTCCTCCAAGACAATTGATCAGACAATAATCTCCATTTATAGAAGGCATATTATCAGTGGGACAGACACAGCAGATGAAAACTCTCGACTAATCATTTTAGGTCAGAGTGCTGCCTAGAACGTAAGCACCACATATTCTGAACGCACATGCTGCTGACGCTTGCAGCTGCTGTTTACAGCGCTGTAAAAGTAAGCAATGTGCCGCATTATATAATGGAGAATTAGCTCAGCCAGAGCTCTTTTTCTCTATTAGTGTATTTTCCTGCACTACTCGGCTCTTCAAAATCCCTTCCCCACCAGCAAGGCTGAGGAAGCAGCTTAAGAGTCTGAAAGCACAGATAATCGGCTTGATTAAAGAAAAATAAAGTCTCATTTCAGGCTGTGGAAAGCACAGATAAATAACTCCACTTTAGTACAGAATCAGGCTTTTCCTCTAGTTTTTCCATGGGGTTTAAAAAAATGTTTAAAAACATTTGCATATAAACCTTAAAACGGCCTTCCAAGGTTACATTCAAGGTCACAGGGTCACAAGGTCACTCCTTATTGGAACTTACCATGTGAAATGAAAGTGACTATTCATGTCATTTTGAGAACGCACAGCACAGCACAGTGAACCACAACAAAATTAGACCTCTGCATTTAACCCATGCACACAAACACACACCATGCAGCAGCTATGAGAGCACCCGGGGAGCAGTGACAGGGACGGTACCTCAGGGCAACCTACTGGTAAGGGGTTTGAACCCATAATCTTCCAAGCCTGTGGCCACATCCCTAACCACTAGGCCACCACTGCCCATATTACATATATGGTATATACTATACATACACATATATGTACATATACATATGTCTACACACACACACACACACACAACTAATTTCCATATAAACTTGCAGATTTGTTCATGTTTCTAGATGTCAGAGAACCGTTTGTTTGTGGCTGATCAATTACATACGGACAGAAATTTAGATTTTCCTGGCCAAATACTTTCTTCAAATTGACCATGAACTTTAAATTTAAATTGACTCAATTTCCTAACTCCAGTACTTTCAATATTATTGTTTCTCATTAATCTCACAAACGCAGAAAACTGCAGCACAGACTGATTTGCCCAGGCACTCAATAATCCCAAACATAACCGGTGACATAATACCACACTGCATAATGCCACGACACTTGAGCCGTTGCACTTCTAAGCAGAAAACAGTCAAAAATATCCCGCCATTAAGTTGTTTTGTAACTCTTAAGAGATGCAGTCAGTGATTACAAACATGGCCTGCTTTCGCACTTGTTATCTCTGACTTATAGAAACAGAGAAATTATGTGTGAAATTCAGATTACTGATTACAGTTTGTGCTTTTGCAGTGGTTTAGTGATTGTCATTTGAATGTTAAATATGTTCTATGCGGGTCTAAAGCTCTATTTTGCAGTCTGAATGTAAAGCAGGTCAGAAATAAACAAATTTTGCTGCAACACTTTGCTGCAACATTCTGAAGGGTTTTTAATCTGGAAAGGTTTACAAACCTGTTTCTAAGGTACTGGGGCTGCAGAAAACCTGCAGACTCCAGAGCTCATGATCTACAGAACAGGTGGAACATAGAGGAAGTTCTCAGTATTGGCCAGTCTTCAGGGATAGAGCTTTTTAAAAACAATTACAAAAGAAACAGCAGAGAAATCCCATTAGTGC
Source organism: Hepsetus odoe (assembly GCA_017165825.1). NCBI lineage: Eukaryota > Metazoa > Chordata > Actinopteri > Characiformes > Hepsetidae > Hepsetus > Hepsetus odoe. The sequence continues at coordinate 26,550,242 of CM029375.1, forward strand.
TTCTAATCACTAACTGTTATAACTGTTTGCAAATCGAGGAAGTATAACATTTTTTAAAATATATTTGATTGTGATTAAACTGACTGATCTAACAGCCTTGACTGATAAATATAATTCCAACTGTGACCAAGTTAAAACTGGCAATGAGTGATTTAAACTGTGATCAAGGTAAACTTGGCTATGAGTGAGTTCAATCTGCCTTTGATGGAGTTGCGACCAAGTTAAACCTGGCTGTGAGTAAGTTAGGCCTGGCTATGACCTCTTAACCTGGCTATGACCAAGTTAAATTAGTTATGAGTGAGTTCAATCAGACGATGGCTGAGCTGCAACCAAGTTAAACATGGCTGTGAGTAAGTTAGGCCTGGATATGACCTCTAAGCCTGGCTATGACCAAGTTAAATTTAGCTATGAGTGCAGTCAGACTATGGCTGAGTTACAATCAAGTTAAACCTGGCTGTGACTGAATTAAACATGGTTTTAACAGTTAAACCTGGCCTAAGTGAGTTAGGCCTGACTATGATTATTAAACCTGACCAAATTAAATTTGGCTATGAGTGAGTGAAACTTGATGCTGATCAGGGTAAATTCAGCTATGAGCGAGTTCCGTCTGACTATGGCAGAGCTACGACCAAGTTATACCTTGCTATGAGTGAGTTAGGCCTGACTATGACTATTAAACCTGGCTATGAGTGAGCTAAACCTGGCTATAACCAAGTTAAATTAGTTATGAGTGAGTTCAATCGGATTATGGCCAAGTTGCAACCAAGTTAAACCTGGCTGCTAGTAAGTTAGGCCTGGCTACGACCAAGTTAAATTTAGCTATGAGTGAGTTCAGACTACGGCTGAGTTACAACCAAGTTAAACCTGGCTGTGACTGAGTTAAACCTGGCTTTAACAGAGTTAAACCTGATTGTGACTGAGTTAAACCTGACCATGACCATTAAACCTGGCTATGACCAAGCTGAATTAGTTATGAGTGAGTTCAATCAGACTATGGCCGAGTTGCAACCAAGTTAAACCTGGCAATGACAAAGTTAAACCATGCTATAAGTGAGTTAGGCCTGACTATGACCAAGTTAAACCTGGCAACGTCTGAGTTAAACTTATAAAAGTTCTAGCCATTTCAATGGAAGGGCTACAACTGCAAATTCTATCACAGCGCCCCAGCCAAGCCTAAATAACACTCTACTGCCCCCTGCTGGAAATATGTAGTACAGCAGCAACAACGATTCTTCAAATTCTGGTTAATGTTGGAATTAGAGGTGCATTTCAGACGAGTATCCAAAGCCTGTTTAAGTGTCTGGACCAGCTGCAGAAGACTTTCACCGTTGTACACATTATGAAAATATAATGCAGCACTTATTTCTGCATAAGTAATCAGTGGCAGCGGTGGCCTAGTGTTTAGGGAGTCGGCCACAGGATCGGAAGATTGTAGGTTCAAACCCCTCACCAGTAGGTTGCCCTGAGGTACCCTTGAGCAAGGTGCTGTCCCAGTCATAGCTGCACGTTGTCTGCATGGCCTAAATCCATAGGTCCAATTTTGTTGTGGTTCACTGTGTGTTCTCACAATGACAAGAATAGTCACAATTAAATTACAGTATCTCATAAAGTACCCGAGACTATTTGTTTCAAAGTGAGCTAAAAAACAAACACAGGCGAATGGCACAGAGACACAAAACACATAGCTAAACACCATGTCAAGGCTAGACACCCGGGGAACAGGTGTCTGGGACGGGACGGGACGGGACCTCAATAAGAGAGCCGTGGGAGGGATCGCAACATTGGGAATCATTTTGTAGTTTATTTCCTCAGATAAGAATTTGCCATTAATCAAAACGCCTTACAAACAGAGTTTATGGCTCAAAAACACAGCAAGAGCTTGGACTTAACATTACAAAGACTTTCTCCAAGGCTTCATATCTTCAGAGGGTGAGAGACGGCAGGCCGTACCATGTCTGTAAGGTCATCTTCCGTCTGTGTCACAGTTTAAGGCCAGAGGGTACGTCGACGCTACATTAAAAAAGAAAGCCGTTTGCTTAAAACCCTATTTTTCAACGCTTCTTTTGTTTAAACATCATCAACATTAATGCAATGCTTATGACAACACATTTCGCTACATAAAGACAGCAAAGAAATTACACCGTAGGGTGGCGGCCATAAGGCTACATAGGCCTGTTATGACAACTGCCGTGAAACTACATTACCGGTTTATTCCGACAAGCATCATAAAGACTTTTTTTGCAGGTTTTGCTGCAGAAAGTGAAAGAAAAGTGGACATTAGTTGGAAAAGGCTGAAGTAGGCTTATTGAATGTCAGCTGTCATATCAGGCTTATGTAGCCTTATGAACGCTACCCTAGGGCTATTCTCCTTTACTGCTGAAATTCGAAGGGAAGGAACAAGCCTGGTGGGTTTATCAGAAAGTGGACACGTCCAGCTGGGGATGCGTTTACTTCATGCACAGGCATCCACATTAATATTCTCTGTCATTTACAGTTTTCTCTTTCGTACCAGCATACATCCCAGAATGCACTTCTTCTGTCCATAGAGACGGTCCTACCACACTGCAGCTAATCTACCCCCCCACTCACACTCACTCACACACTCAAAGACGAAATGATCCACGGAGCACAGGAATAAGCTAACATACAGACGGACAGACAGGCAACCAGATGGGGGGAAAATGTGCTGGGAAAAAAAAAATCACTAAAAAACAATCAAAAGAGTCTGAAACAGTCCGGCTGATTTGCTCAGGTTTTAAGCCGAATATACAGAGCGCCCCACTGCAGCCACCAGCGGAGTCTTCTATTTCGCCCATCTCAGCCTCTTTGGTGACCTCGGGACGGGCCCATGCATCCCCCGGGACCCCAACAGCAGAAGCAGAAGTGGGAGGGACCCTCTAGAGGCTCCGCTCACTAAAGACCCCCCGAAAGAGGGTGAAATAGAGAGGGGTGAGGGGTGCAGTGAGGTCGGGGGGCAGTGTAGAGGTGGGGCTGGACTCCTTCAGGCCGGCGGGGTTAGCGGTTGTTTTTGGTCGCCTCCTTGGCTGCCAGTATGAGCGGCGTCAGGCTGGACAGAGGCTTGGCCACCTTCAGGAACTGATGCTGCGGAGAGAGAACCAGAAGAGCCGTCACACACTTTTCACAGCGACTCTGTTGCTTTAAGGAGTTTTTACACATGGCACAGGACGAGGGCAAAGGTCATACGAATAAACCAGCTACCAAAGTGTGTTTTTTTTTTTTTTTTTTTTTTAATCATGGAGGTCACAGTATGTTGTAATATTTAAACCTAAATTTTAAAGTAATATTTAAAAAAAACAAAACTTTTTTTTAGCTTTAATTTTCCAGAATTAAACAAATAAGTATTTTACAGCTAAAAATATACAGACCATATTATGTTCATTTAATTGCAGTTTCTTTCTGAATATTCATGTTATTAGAACTTCAGTCAGAATATTCATTTTATTGGAACTTATTTTACAACTTCATAAGAACTTCATTCTGAATAATTTTATAAGCTTATTTTGTTTTAAAATACTGGAAGGAATTATACAAGGAGTACAAAAGTATATATATTTGAATTTTTTCTATACATTAAACTGAGCAAAAGGTTAGTTATTGCGCAGAAATATGTGCCGAAAAAAAAGACATTTAAGGTTCTTCTTTGCCACATGTATGTGTATGTTTATCAGTAGTTTCATGCTCATGTTCTAATCATTAAATGGTGCTTTTGGTGAATAAAGAGTCCTTTTGATTATTTCGGTTATTTCACACGGACTCCATGCTCTGAAACTGCAATCTTAATAGCTGGTCGGATCTGGAGATAAAGACTTCTGAGCACCAGCACGTCTTCTGAACATCAAACTTCAGCTTTTCCCAGCTGGAGACTTTAAGGAGAGAAATTATTCTCTGAGAACATGAACTTCTTTTTCATCACATCGGCGGCTTTCGTCGTGACAGTGAGAACCCCATAACGTTCCATTGCTTGACTCACAAGTTATACAACTTCTCCCAGAGAAACACTCTTTTCTTGCTGCTCCTCAGCTTTCTGGAGAAAGTGTCCCACTCATTCCCAGCCTGACTGCTCTAACTCAGAACTGTGTGGGAGGGATAGAGGAGGAGGTGGAGGAGGAATTGTGCTTTAAAGACTAAAAGGGAGTAGATGCAGGCAGGTGACCCTCACCCTGATCCCCACCCTCCCAGCAACACCAGTCATTGTCCATGTCCCCTTTTAGGCCTGAGAGCAAGCGGACACTGAAGAACTACTTCCACCTGTCCTTCAGTCACTTCACTCTCATCATGCAGGTTCTTAATGGTGTGGAAGAGAACAGATCTCCATGGCAGGAGCTGCAGTCTGCAAAACTGAAACTGCAGCAGAAGGTTTTCGAATAGAATCTAAAGTCGTAAACGCTTTAAATGTCTTTCAATTAACCAAGCAGGATGAGGAAACCACCATTACAGAGCTCTGACTTCCCAAAAAGGAAAAACTACACACATGAGTCACATCAGGATGCACTATAAATGGACTTTTTCCACTTTTACACTATATGCCGAGTGATTGTTGAATGTTTTAGGCTGGAACAATGACAATAATGGCAATAAATCTGGTAAAATCTTTAATAAATCTTGAAATTTTACATTTAAAATCTAAAAATGTGCAAAATTGATTAATTAATTACAACTAATTAATTAAAAATGTGCAAAGTGAGCTAGATAAACATTAGCTCAGTCACTAGTCTTATTTAACAGCATCACTTTAAGCTTGAAAACAGTGAGCTTGTAAAGAGTGAGTGAGCCGGTACCTGAAGTGATGCTGAGCACCTTTAAAACTTTTACAAGATGGGTGTAAAAGGAACTTCAGGTTCTTGTTTGTGTGATTTCTGGACACTTCCTACATACTATACTGGTTACCAAGTGACAGAGATCCTCTAATGATACAGTGAGGTGATGCTCATTAGGTGAATTTCCAGAAGACAGAAAGAGCTGAAATGCACACACAATAGATGTGCAAAAATCTTGATCCCCCTTATTTGTTTTTTGAAATGTTGCGACAGACTGCAAAGTGTCTAAAGATACCAGGTTCTAGATAAAGGGGTTCCACACAGCGTAAAATAATCACCGTCCAGATCATCTGGAATCATCTGCTCCTGTTTCTATACTGCTTCATGTCTTAAGTTAGACACTTTGTTCTGCTTGAAGGTTCAGACGTAGATCACTGTGTGGATTAACCAACACAGAACTATCAAACTGCTCAGGTACAGAGACTGGACTGAACATGAGAGACAACCACACTGTCCTTCAGGAAGATCTGGAGAATTGTTCCTCAGCATCAAAAATACAAGAAAGTCTGACTCTTTGGAGGCAAACTATGAAGAAATGAGGTATAGAATGATGCAACCATAGACCCCAACCTGCAGAAGGTCTTTGGCAGAGCCTCGTTTCTCCACATCCATCTCCAGACAGCGATTGAGGAAATCTCGGAAAACAGACGAGAGCTTCTCAGGATTCTGCAGTTCTGGAGTTCCGTTAGTGGCGATGAGATATAGAGCCTATAAAACAACAGTGTATCAGCTGCATGTGTTGAGAAGAAACCCACTGGATTCAAATCCTCCAGCTTTTCCAACATTTTAGCATTAAAGCACTAATTTATTGAGATCCAGAGATGATCTTTACCCTCAGAGGATTCTCATTGAGATATGGAGGTTCTCCCTCGATCATCTCTATGGCCATGATGCCAAGTGACCAAATGTCCACTTTAGGTCCATAAGCCTTACGGGTCACCACCTCCGGTGCCATCCAGTAGGGCGTTCCCACCATGGTGCTGCGCTTACTCTGTTCTGGAGTGATCTGGGCGCAGAAGCCGAAATCAGCTGCCACACACACACACACACACACACACACACACACACACACACACACAGTTAGAGCTCATATTAAACTCACCACTGATATTTAACACAAACTGATCTATTAACTACCAAAGAAGTGCAATAAAAACATTTTCTTGGCCATTAAAAATATTTATAATTTTACAGCACTGTGCAAAAATCTTGGTCCAGATGTTCATGTATTTTTAATGCTTTGTTGAGGGACAGCTCTCCAGGCTTCATGAAGGACAAAGTTTTTGGCTCTCACTTAGAGACTGTGCTAAACCTATAGACTGAAGTGAAAAGTGAAAGTTTGAGTGCATTTAACCCATGCACTCAAACACCGTGCAGCTATTGAAACTGCCTGGGGAGCAGTGACGGGGACGGTACCTTGCTCAAGGGTACCTCAGGGCAACCTACTGGTAAGGGGTTTGAACCCACAATCTTCTGATGCTGTGGCCGACTCCCTAACCACTAGGCCACCGCTGCCCCTGCCCCTGAAGTCTGCCCCTGAAGTCCTGCTGTTTGAAAAATGTTTCTAATGTCCCAGAATGAAGCCTAGTTTTGGCCTAAACTGCATTTAGGATTAACCACAGGCTTGGAAAGCAGCTCCTACAGCATCAGTCTTGGAGTGAAATGCAACCACTTTGCCCTCTGCTGGTAAAATCTGGCATTAGATCAAACTGATGCTTTAAAAACTGCTCTCTGACATAGAACAGGTGATGTTGTGTTTATGTGAGAGCAGTGCACTAACTGAGCTTGACGGAGCCGTCCATGCCCAGCAGGATGTTGTCACTCTTGATGTCTCTGTGGATCACCTGGTTGGAGTGCAGGAACTCCAAAGCCTGCAGACACTAAAGAGACAAGAGAAAAAATGAACTCCACTAGCATCCTTATCAAGGAAAATTCTTAACAAGAAAGTAAGGAACCTGAATACAAAAGTAAAATTAAACAATATAGTGTTTCACTTAAATATATTAGGAGCATACTGTGGTTAAGTAAGTTCAGTGTGGCTCCAGAAGCACCCGTCTCACGGTGGCAAATATATGAAAAATGAACCCCTCAGAGGCTTAAAGCCCTAAACTAAATGGGTGATACAAACAAGGACGAACTAAACCACCCGGTACATCACAGAGAGCATGGGGGAAAGTTCAGACTTCATGGACTTTGGCCTCAATTCAACACACAGTCCATCCTCACCTCCCGACACACAGCGGCGATCTGGGCCTCATCCATACACGTCTCGGTCACCACGTCGGTCAGAGAGCCTCCAGCCAGATACTCCATCACCACCCACAGCTCATCGCCCACCAGGTAACTAGGGGAGCCAGACAGCACCAGGGCAATGCATCACTTTATTGAGGGGGTGATAGGGAGTAACCATGGCAATGAGACAGCGCCAGGCTGGGATGGTATAATAGTGCATTAGTGCTGCGACGCAGCAGGTAACTATGGAGACAGAGAAAGCCATCCATCTGCTCCCACAGGCCCCGTTACAGTCCTAGTGAGGGGGGTTACCATGGAAACAGCCAAAGCCTCATCGGGCAGTATTAAATCGGGAGTGAATACAGACAAGAGCAAAACTGGGAAGCGCCAAAAGCAGGCTGCTTGGTCTTTTGTTTTATCCCTTCCTTATGCGAGGGGATGATCTTCTCACAAATTCCTTTTTGGATATACATGAGTGGCAGCTGAGGTGTGTGTGTGTAGTAGCCTCTCGAAGTGAAGCTTTAGAAAGAGGTGTAGCTGGATGGACAGCTGTTGTAGTTTGAAAGGATGGAGGAGTTTATGGGGACGTTTTGGGGGGACAAAAGTAGAGCATGGACAATAACTGAAATATTGGATAAATATTGGGAATTCTGTTCAGTTTTTGGCTTAACAGAGGTTTCTAGCTTTCCTTCTCTCACTAAAATATTCATTTCAACCTTCATCGAGAATTTAAGAAACAAAGTGGTGGTCCGCACTGTAAATGTTAACGAAGACAAATTAAGATACAAAAACAAATAATATTAATTAATTGATTATCAAATCCAATGAGTAGTGCTTTTACTCCTTTTCTGCTGGAGAAACGAAAAAGTACATTTCTAAGTACTTTTAATGTGAAATGAACTCACCTGTCCAAGTAATTGACGATATTGGGGTTTTTGTTTTCCCTCATGACCAAAATCTCATTGATGATGAGTTCCTTCTTGGGCTGTTGCTGCAGGTTCATCTGCTTAATGGCCACCTGAAAGACAGGAGAAGTGATGTCTGACCTTGAGGGAGAAGAAGGACTCTCTTCTTCAGAGCTGCCCGTTCTGACCTGGTCAAAGATTATATATGTCCACGGACAGACACTTGGACTGTTTACTGTACCTCTTGTCCTGTGGCGATATCTATCGCTGTGTAAACTGTTCCAGACGCCCTGAAATCAGGAGAACAGAGAAGAATTGCAATAAACTGGTAGAACAAGTAAAAATGACATCTCAGTATGGATTACATTAGTAATCAAGCAATCATTCTCATAGAAAGACTTAATAAATAAATAAATAAATAATGTTTAAATAACACAGAGCCTTTCAAAGTTTACACATGAAAAAAGGAAAACTAGGGAGACTTTATTAAGAAAATACTTAAGGATAATTTTTTTTTTTTTAAATGTCCAAACTGTTTGAAATTTTAATAAATAAAATCACAAATGTAGCTGATTTATTGTGTGATTACTGAATAACTCTTCAATAGGAGACTTAAAACTTCAATATTCAATTTTTCTGTAAATTGTAGTGCAAAGTTTCCATTTATTTTTTAACTTTTTGGGGGGAAAAAATATTCTGATATTTTAATATTATAAATTATTTTCTGATATTATTCTATTATGTTAACAAATAAACAGTAAATGTGCAGCAAATAAACACTAATGTGCAAAGGCTGGTGTGTGTAGTGGGTGTGTTGGCATGTAATTGGCCAAACCTCAATATAAAACTACAGAATCAGTAGTTCTCTCTGTAGACCGTTTAAAATAGGCATCATCAAAATAGGCCCCCTCGTGATGCAAACCACCAACCAAAAACTGCCCGTTTAAAATCAAATTTAATCAATTATTTTTTTAATGTCATTTATCTGAGCTGGTTTAAATTTGACAGCCCTAATATTTAATTGGACTCACCCCTGACCAATCTTCTCAAAGCGTGTATATTTTTTCTTAGGATCACCAACACTGACAATACTACCTACAGACGGAAAAAAAAAAAGAGTCAGATGAAGAGAAAACAGTCAACTACATCAGACTAGAGTGGTCTGGTTGTCTTTTTCCCAGCAGTGCAGAAAAAAAATAACAGAAAGTGGGATTAAGGGTGGGCGATATGGCAAAAATATGATATCATGATTCTTTTCACTATGATTTGAAATATCAAATATCATCTCCATTTCTTCCTGTCTTCTGCATCTTCCTCTTTCACACCGACCCTCTACATGTCCTCTCTCCCCACGTCCATAAACCTCCTCTTTGTCCTTCCTCTTCTCCTCTTTCCTGGCAGCGCCATCCTCAGCACCCATCTCCTGATATACTCCTCGTCTCTTCTCTGGACACGTCCAAACCAAGACAGTCTTGCTTCTCTGACTTTGTCTCCAAACTGTCCAACCTGTGCTGTCCCTCTAACAAACTCGTTCCTAATCCTGTCCATCCTCGTCCCTCCCGACGTAAAACTCCGACACCTCCAGAAATGATCATCATCAGCTCAGAAAAGTGGGCCATAGTGGGTAGCGCCGTCACCTCACAGTGAGAAAGTCCTGGGCTTGATTCCCAGGCGGGACAGCCTGCGTCCTTTCTGTGTGAACTGGTCCCCGCGTCTGTGTGTGTTTCCTCCAGGAGCTCCTCTTTCCTCCCAACGTCCAAAGACCTGCACGTCAGGTGGACGGGAGATGCTAAATTGTTCCCCGAGGTGTGAGTGTGTTTGTGTCTCTGCCCTGCGATGGACCGGTGACCTGTCCAGAGTGTGTCCCCACCTTTCACCCTGTGAGAGCCGTGACAGACTCCAGCACCGCCCATGACCCTAATCAGGACGAGCGGCTTAGAAAATGAGTCAGAAATGTGTATTTTGTAAATGGTCATGATATTGATAATATCATATCATATCATATTGCCCACCCCTATCGGGGACACAGAAATAGAGAAGGGACCTGGTTAGGACAGCGACAGCAACCTGGCTGTGGAACAAACATCTCGGTAAAGAAGGCTGTGGACAAAACGCTTTACAGTGTTCGATCGCCACTGCAGATCACACAGGGAACACACACCGACACACAAGGAGCCGTCAGTTCAGTGGAAAAACCCGCCAACTGCTGACAAGCGGGCAGTTCACGAGCTCCGACTGAAGGAGGGAAGGAAAGACACACTGGATGACTGAGTTGTGTTGAAGCAGCATCCCTTTCTTACCAGTAGAGGGTGACCTTAGCACGTCTGTAGCATGAGTGTTTGAAACACAGGCTCTTAGAAAAGCATGCTGGTCATAAAGGTTACTCATTCAGGAAGTCATCTAAAAGGTTATTGATTCACATCACACTAAAATATAAAACAGAGCAAAAACCGACCTGAGTCAGCTTGATCAAAATAAAGCACTACAGATGTCACATAAGTACAGGAAACTTAAACCTCAGACATGGACTAAATCGTGACATGCTTGCCTTAAACTCGGTTGAGATGTTAAAAAGGAGTACAATCTCCATTTCTCTGTATATCAGTCGTTCGCTGATTAATTTCAGAGGCATGTTTTCACAATGGTGGTCAATGGAACCAGACGTCCTGCTGTCTTCTGGGATTATTTTGTCTCTGCAAATAAATCTTTTATTCACAATCAAAGATTTATCATATGTTTTAGGCTGGGATCTTCCAAAAGCTCTGCCAAAACAGCGTCTCGGACATCGGGCCGCGTATCCGTAACCACGTACCAAGTTTCCGTTGGGAAGGTTTTCAGCTTTTCAGACATCTGGTTCCATTCGCCACCACTGAGAACCACTCGGTGCGTTCTCTCGTATTCATGTATGAAATGTTGAAATATCAGTGGAATTTCCCCTCGAGCGATCTCGAAAAAGAATTGAGGAATCCAGATGTTTCGGTTTTAGACGAGAGTGAGTCGTCCACTGTCAGAAACCACATAAGTGAGTCTATTAGAGCTTACTGCGCAATGTGGTTTAAGTGAAAGTGACTATTTTTCTTTGTGAAACACAGCACACAGTGAAGGAAATGCATCCTCTGCATTTAACCCATGCACACCACAGTGGGCAGCCATTTCCAGCACCTGGGGAGCAGTGATGGGGACGGTACCTTGCTTAAGAGTACCTCAGGGCAACCTACTGGTCCAGGATTCGAACTCACAGCATTCTAATGATGTTATTTTCGGGGAATGAGCTTGTGTAACGTGTTATTAGAACCACAAATGAACCAAATTCAGGCATCAAACAGGTCTTGGGTGATCGGTTACATTTCGAAAAACGAAGTTTTTGTTTTGGTGGATGGTTTTGGTGGAACGTGTGCTATAATTGGTTCCGTTTCTTCAGATTTGCGAGGAGGGCTGTTTCGTGTGAATATGAAACACTTACGTAGTTTCTCCAGAATCTCCTCGTCTGTCATTTTCTTTTTGCGTGATTTGTCTGCGCTGCAGGGGGCAGCAGTGGATGGGGCAGCAGTGGATGGGGCAGCAGTGGATGGGGCAGCGGCGGGGGTGGAGTTGCTGCCCTCGGCTGGTGGGGGGGAGGCGGGAGAGGTGACCACATCTTTGGTAGGGGCTGGAGGCAGCGGCTCGATTACTGAGCGAGTGTATATCTGAGAGAGAGAGAGAGAGAGAGAGAGAGAGAGAGAGAGGGGATTAAGAAAGTAGCTCTAATGTAATACAGCACATTATGTATGCCACCATGGTCAACGAGTCGTGGATAAGGGCCTCTATAGTACCGCAGGGTATTCTGGGAAAAGGCTGATTCACCGCACTCAAAGAGACCACATTACACTCACACCACAAACTGCCTGGCCAAGCCAGATTATGACTCTGTTAATCTGCATTGTTCTAAAAAGCCTTTTTATAACCTCTAAGCAGTTTAACCCTCAAAAGTTTCTTTGCAGTGGCGGGGAATGGAACCGGACGTTTCCCACACAGAGATAGTTGTTTTATATATGTGTATATGTGTATATGTGTAGCACCAGGGTCCTGGAGGAACGTTATTTCGTTTCACTGTGTACTGTGTATATGGCTGAAATGACAATAAAATCCTACTTGACTTGACTTGACTATATGTGTTCTGAGGCCACCAGTGAACACTAGGTGTGTGTTTATACGGGATGGTGGAGTTTAAATAGTAAATATGAACTAAATTTACATTTACATTTACGGCATTTGGCAGACGCTCTTATCCAGAGCGACTTACAGGTCCTAATTACGGGGACAGTCCCCCTGGAGCAACTCAGGGTTAAGGGTCTTGCTCAGGGACCCAGTGGTGGAAGTGCTAGAGGTGGGATTCGAACCGGGGACCTCTTGACCCAGAGGTCTGTAGGCAAGTACCCTACCACTAGACCACCGCCACCCTGATTTTTTAAAATCAGTTCCTTTGGTGCCTCACAAAGCCCTGCGTGCATCCCTCCACCAGGAGTGGGTGTAGTTTTTGTCCACAATCTTCTCCAGACTGTTAAAGTGTCTCGGGCAACAGGCAGCGTCTTCACAACCTTTTCATGTCTGTGAGGGAAATTCAGACGTTCGGTTCCGTTCACTACCACTGTGAACAGTTCACTCTGGATTTGATTTTTTCCTCTGGCCATTTTAAGAAACAGAGCTGCATCATGTGACGTCTCAACTCGTTTTAGGAGGAAAAAATAATCGTGAGGGGAGTCCAGTGCAGTCAGCTGTTAACACACCGAGCCAACCGGGCACAGAGAGACAGAGAGAGAGAGAGAGAGAGAGAGAGAGAGAGAGAGAAGAGAAACAGAGCAAAACAGAGAAAAGAGGGAAGAAGAAGCAGAGAGAAAGAGGGAGAGAGGACGTGAGAGCAAGAGAGAGAACAGAGAGGTTAAATGAGAAAGAGAAAAGACAGAAAGAGGGAGGGGAGAGGGAGTGGGGGAGAGAGACAGAGAGAAAGAAACGTGGAGAGAGAGAGAAAGAGAGAGAGAGACCTGTCCTGAAAATGTGCAAACACACACACCTCATTCTAAAGAGGAGAAAAAAGAAAGGAGGACTCTCCAAGTGTAATGCTCTTTCTCTCTAATCTGGGAACAAAGGCATGCTTTGTTTGTGTGTGTGTGTGTGTGTGTGTGTGTAAATTAAACCGCAGTGTGTCGATCCCCTCTCTGACTCCGGCAGCAGCAGACTGTGGAGCATCAGGCAGCTCATTATACCCCCAGCTCACACAGCACAGCCTGACGCCTTTAATCTGGTTATGAGAGGCTGACGGGGCAGGTCAGGTCTACAGACGACACACTGTTTAACATTTATGAGCTACAGACTGATAAAATAAAACCACCAGGCAATAAAGATCACATCAGGAACTGCAGTGTGACCCAGCGACAGTCCTGCATCCAGTAAAAAGCTTAAAGAAACAGAAAATCTCAAGATCGGGTCAGACGACACCTGCACTGGGTCCATTCTGAATTCGGATTTATTTGTAAACTGTCTCACAGCAGGTGCTCCAGCAGCAGGTCTGCCTTCCAACGAATCAGAGGGAGGCAGGGTGAGGAAAAGTAATAAAAGCATGAAGAACAACTATACAGAGGAACCACGACTCATAAGAAGATGCTAAATTCATAGCTTTCACGTGACATCATGCCCTTGAAGGACCGCCCACCTGGAGGGCGAAACTAAGCTCTCTTCTGCTGCCCTCCACTTATTTTGATCAGGGGAGGCTTCACCAAAAAAACACAAATGGCTGTGTAACTGGACGCACCAACTTTATGCTGTCTCTGGGGAGGGAACGAAAGAATGGACACCAATAGTGCATACGTCTTCACAGCAAACTTTTCTTCTTCTTCTTTTGCCAGCTCCCGTTTCCATTTCTTCCTGTCCTCTGCATCTTCCACCTTCCAACCGACGACCTGCATGTCCTCTCTCACCACGTCCATAAACCTCCTCTTTGGTCTTCCTCTGCTCCTCTTTCCTGGCAGCTCCATCTTCAACATCCTCCTCCCAATATAATCCTCGTCTCTTCTCTGGACACGTCCACACCAGCAACCTTGCTTCTCTAACTTTGTCTCAAAAACATCCAACCTGATCTGTCCTTCTAATATACTCATTTCTAATCCTGTCCATCCTCGTCACACCCAACAAAAATCTCAACCTCTTTAACCTTCTCAGCCTCTTTAACCTTCAGCTATCAGTCCTTCTGAAAACTTTCATCCTGACAGCAGTGCAAAGGGAGGGATTCTCCACAAGATAGATGCAGATGATGCCAAAATGAAGCTCTGGCAGGGACTTTGCCATTTTAGTGACTAAAATACTACTCAGGGTGCTGTAAAGAGATGGAAAGTGGCCAAAACCATAAACCTCATCTTCATTTTTCTTCTCACCTAAATATTTGTTGTTTGGAACAACAAATTCAGCCTGTGCCAAAGTTCTCCAATTTTGCCCTTCAGGGCTCTGTGCCACTAAGAATAAGCACACAAGGAAGAACCTCTGTTAGGAACCAAAACTGAAAAGAAGAAGCTTTCTTAGAACATCAAGAAGAACCACTGAAGACTCTGAAAAAGAGAGAGCAACCAAGAGGGAAACTCATGGCCAAAATGTTCCTCCAAAGACAATAAACCATAGTGTCTTAAAGAGCAGGACATTGTAGTTGTGTGTGTGTGTGTGAGTGTGTGTGTGTGTGTCAGCAGATCATCCATCTCGTGTGCTGTGACAGAGGTTTAGAGTCAGGTTTAATGAGGCTCAGCCCTTTCTTCACTCGTATGAAAGCTGTCAGCTGTGTGACAGATCAGACCACACCTGTGAGGAACACAGTCCCACACACACCCTTTAATCACACACTGTCTGGAGGACCTGAACACCCCCCCCCCCCCCCACACACACACTCAGCCAGATCAAAAGGACAAAACAGGGTGTCTGGCATCCCCTACCCTTCACCCCCACCCTTCACCCCCAACACTTCAATCTAACACACTCACACACTTTCTATTCTGTTTCTAGCTTCATGGGGGTTTTCCCACTGAAGGTATCAATGAGTGTGTGATAATGCCATTGTATGTGTGAAAACACATGTGTACATGTGTGTGTGTGTGTGTGAGAGAGAGTGTGTGTGTGTGTGAGACCCTAGTCTAACCTCAACATTTTAGTTTCTTCTCATTAAAACTAACATTTTCAAGGATGTTTACAAGGAGCAAAACAGACACAATTGCACACACACACACACAGACACACACACACACACACACACACACACACACACACACACACACACACACACACACACACACACAGAGTGAAGCCTGAACCTACACAGACGTGTGTTCCTGAATTACAGGTTTAGCTCGAAGGCATTACACAAACTCAAATAGTTCATTATAAACCAAAGCCAGAGATACCCGAGCAACAAGGATGGAAAGAGGTGAGAGGGGGAGGGAAGGAAAGAATGGGAAGAGTGAGACACTGAGATCACACAGAGAGAAAAAGAGTGCAACAGAATGTGAAAAGCCCGAGTAAGTCACCTTTAAGTAACTGAAAATTATTCATTAACTGCAAAAAAGATTCAGCAATTACTGTGAATAACTCTGTCATTGCTAAAGAATAAAGATTCAATATCTACTCTAAATTCACTTATTAGTACAAATGATACAGTAATCACCCGTAAATGATTCATTACAAATGACTCAGTAGCCACTATTAAAAATGCAGTATCTACTATGATTCAGTTATTGCTATAAATGATTTAGAAAACACTAAATAATTCAGTAATGAATAGAAAGTATTCAAATATTAATATGAATCATTCAGTACCTACTATAAAAAAAATCTAATGATTCAGTAGTTGCCATAAATGAAGATGCTACTATGATACTATGATATTCAGGTTATCGCTACAAACGATTCAATAATCACTATAACTGACTCAGTGATAAATACAAAGGATTCATTTAGTACTTTAAAAATTCAGCATCTAAAACGATTTGGTTATATCTTTTAAATGATTCAGTGATGAGTACATAAGATTCAGTAATCCCTACAAATGATTCAGCAGTTACTATAAATGGCTCATTACCTATTACAACTATTATATAGTTTAACTAATTGAATAGTATATTGAATATTTTAAGTATAACTATTCATCATAAATAATTTGGTCACTACTAAAAAAGATTTTGTACTTCAAATGATTCAGTAAATGATTAAATGATTCAGTATATACTGTAAATGATTCAATAAATACTATGAATTACTCTGAATCCATTATTATTGCTTAATGATTAAAACTGAGTTATTCAGTATCTGTGTATGTGTGTGTGTGTGTGTGTGTGTGTGTGGGACACTCACAGATTTGGTGTGCTCAGGTCGCGGGGCGATCACCGGTGGAGGTGTGGCTTCATCCTCATCTTCATCCTCAGACACCGTGGCCACTGCAGGAGTCTCGGACACGGCTTTGGAGTTCTGGGGGAGTCGGAGGACAGTGGACAGGAAGTGAGGTTGCGCCACGGCTATTACCACGTTTGCACACAACACGCTAGCGGCCTGCATGCTGTCCGAGGTCTGAGGGGCGTGTTTACATCAGACCTCCAAAAAGTCACCGAAACTAGAGGACTGACAGAGACAGTGTTTGGGACAAGGTGACCTGTGTCCCGCAGCCTAACCCTCTACCTGCAGCCCAAACTGACAGGTTTCAGAAACATTGGCTTCTGAATGAAATACAACTGTCCCGCCCCTATCGGACCACCTGTCTGAGCCCCCTGTAATGAAGCCCATCAGAAAAAGCCCATCAGCCTCCACACTGCAGCCCAGAGCTCAGGCAGAAAGATGCTGATTCACAGTGCAGAGAGAGAGAGAGAGAGAGAGAGAGAGAGAGAGAGAGAGACAGAGAGATGTGCAAGTGCTTGTAAAAGCAGCGAGAGAGAACATGATGAGCCTAAAGACTTTTACACTCTGTTCCATAATTAGTCGGTAAGAAGGCCAAATTTAACCCTTTAAAATCTAAACCTACTGTCCAAGCCACACCTTGCGATATTAGGTACCCTTTTAGTGGGTGTGGTTTACTAATCAGGGACAGGAGGTCCCACGTTTCCAGCCTGTTCTCTAAATTACACTATGTCACTAAAACATGAGTGAGAAGTGAGACAGAGATTTATCTTCTTCTGAAAATGAATGCAAGGTCAGAGCTGAAGAAAGAGGAAGGGTTTCCCTGTAGATCTGCACTCACTTCCAGTTACAAACAGGTCACAGCATTTTCAACACTAAAGCGTTAGGCGTCTGTGAATTCTCCAGACATTTTCATTTATATTTTCATCCTTTTTGTATTTTTGAGTTATTTTAAGGTGTAACGTTTTCTCCCGCATGCTCTTTGAAGAGAGGGTTTTCAGTCATCAAAAGATAGCAAGGTTTATGAATGAAAGCGAGGACAGTGGAGTGGTTAGGATGCAGGGAATAGAGGAGTGTGGAAGAGAGGTGAAAAAGAGCACGTGCAGGTTGGAATGGGTGGAGACGGGCGATGTGATCCGTGTGATCCGTGACAGAGGGGTACTAGCAAGAGTGCAAGAAAAGGTTTACAGAACGGTACCGAGACCAGCTGTGCTATGTGGGTGGAGCTGGAGGTAAAGATGCTGACATTTGCCTTGGAAGGGACATGGATGGACAGGATTAGTATATTAGAGGGACGAGTCAGATTGAATCCTGGAGAAGAAGCTGGAGAAGAAAGTTTGCGTTGGACCTGTACGGAGGAGAGACAAGGATTATATCAGGGGAAGGATGTTGAGGATGGAGCTGCCAGGCAAGTGGAGAAGCTGAAGGACAAAGAGGAGGTTTATGGACATGGAGAGAGAGGACAATATGGTAGTTGGTGTAAGAAGAAGATGCAGAGGACAGGAAGATAAGGAAGTGGATGATGTAGTGTGATGACCCCTAAAGGGAGAAGCTGAGGGAAGAATTAACCAAGCCACTAAACAGAGATTATGCAGCTCTTGGCTTTTCTCTCTGTGGCATTGAAGATGTGTGGAGCTCAGTTTTCTCCATCCTCCATTTCTTTTATCTCCACCCACACACACACACTGGCTGTCAGTCCATCAGTGTCCATTTCCTTCCCCTTCCGTCACTCTCTATACAGCTTCAGGACTCTGATGGTGACTTACCACAGCATTGCTGGAGCTGTAACTGTCCAAACTTTTATCTGCAAAACAAAAGAAAACCATAATGTTAATGGACACATCGTACCCCTCTTCATCAGGACAGACCCAGTGCCACAAAGGGACAATGTCCTCTCAGGCTACGACACTGTATCTCTTCACATGTGCATGAAAATTAAAAAATACATTTATCTGCTTCTGAATGCACCTTCTATCCTGCACCATATATTGTTTTCAGTTCACAGGTCGGCCCAGCTCATGTCCTGCGTCCAAATTTTGCTGCTGAGGACACTAGAATCAACATTGAGAAATCTCTCTGATGGACACATTCATTTATATATGTATAGTTTTGGCTGCTTCCAAAAGATTTATTTTAGATCATTGGTAGTGGTTTCCTGGATAGATGGTAAATGCATGACGTTCAGGAGGGAGAATGAATAATACACTTATTTTTGCAGTTGTAACAAACACACTTTAAAATTTGTGAACTGAACAGACGATGATTAACAGTTCAAACGGTCCAAAATGTTTAACTAGGAAAGAACACATAAATCAAAACTTCACCAAAGATTAGTACTGATTAGTACAGATAGTACTGAAATAGGGGGGTTGGATTGGTGGATAGATAGATGGATGGAGCGATGGATGGATGAATAGATGGATGGATGAATGGATGGATGGAGGGATGTGGGGTGCGATGGATGGATGGAGGGATGGATGGATGAATAGATGGAGGGTTGGATGTAGGGATGTGGGGTGTGATGGATGGATGAATGGATGGATGGATGGAGTGATGGATGGACAATTGGATGGATGGATGGAGGGACAGAGGCTTTGATGGATGGATGGATGGATGGATGGAGGGATGGATGGATGGATGGATGGATGGAGGGAGTGTTGGATGGATGGAGAGTTGGAGGGTTGAATGGATGGATAGATGAATGGAGTGTTGTGGGGTTGGATGGATGGATGGATGGAGTGTTGGTGGGTTGGATGGATGGATGGATGGATGGATGGATGGATTAATGGAGGGTTGAATGGATGGATGGAGTGTTGGAGGGTTGGATGGAGTTTTGGAGGGTTGGATAGATGGATGGAGTGTTGGGGGGTTGGATGGATGGATGGATGGATGGATGGATGGAGTGTTGGAGGGTTGGATGGAGTGTTGGAGGGTCGGATGGATGGATGGAGTGTTGGAGGGTTGGATTGATGAATGGAGGGTTGGAGGGTTGGATGGAGTGTTGGAGGGTTGGATGGATGGATGGAGTGTTGGATGGATGGATGGATGGAGGGTTGGATGGATGGATGGATGGAGGGTTGGATGGAGTGTTGGATGGATGGAGGGTTGGATGAATGGATGCAGTGTTGGAGGGTTGGATGGAGTGTTGGCGGGTAGGATGGATGGATGGAGTGTTGGAGGGTTGGATGGATGGATGGAGGGTTGGATGGATGGATGGATGGAGGTTTGGATGGAGTGTTGGCGGGTAGGATGGATGGATGGAGGGTTGGATGGATGGATGGATGGAGTGTTGGATGGATGGATGGATGGATGGATGGAGTGTTGGAGGGTTGGATGGATGGATGGAGTGTTGGATGGATGGATGGATGGACAGTTGTACTTTATGTATAAGTGTCTCACCTGTGAAACTCATGTACTTCTGGCTGTTAGCCGTTTCTTTAGAGTCGTAAAACTTGAGCACATCCAGAACAGCCTGTGGATTCTTCTTCTGCTCCAGTTTGGTGATATTTGAAGTCTGGAGCAAACGAGCCCACTGCTCTGGCATACCCTACACACACACACACACACACACACACACACCATATGAAGGAAGAGGTTTGTTAGCGATGTGTGTATGATCTACCTGAGAGTGATGTAAACAGGCCAGAGGAATCGTAGTGTTGGGAGTTGAGTCTTTTTTAGAGCACTGATCTGCTCAAACTGTGCTCTTCTGTGTGATTTACACACACACACACACACACACACACACATCCCTGAGGGTGTATGCATGTGTGTGTTTTTTTTTTTAAACTTGTTTTATTAAATTATTTTATTATTATTTTTTATTAAACTTTCTGCCTTTGCAGAAAAACAGGACACACGTAAGTCATTTGAGAGGACCAGCATGATTAGAGCAACAACATGGATTTCATTAACACCACAGCATTACATCATTACAGAGAGAGAGAGAGGAAGAGAAGGGGGAGGGGAGACAGAGACAGAGAGAGGGGGGAGAGACAGAGAGAGGGGGGAGAGACAGAGAGAGGGAGAGAGAGAGACAGAGAGAGACAGAGAGAGAGAGAGAGGGAGGGAGGGAGGGAGGGAGGGAGACAGAGAGAGAGAGAGAGAGAGAGAGAGAGAGAGAGGGAGGGAGGGAGGGAGGAGACAGAGAGAGGGGGAGAGAGAGAGAGAGAGAGAGAGAGAGAGAGAGAGAGAGGAGGGAGGGAGGGGAGGAGGGGAGGAGGGAGAGAGGAGAGAGAGAGAGAGAGAGGAGGAGGGAGGGAGACAGGAGAGAGGGAGAGAGAGGAGAGAGAGAGAGAGAGGAGAGAGAGGGAGGAGAGGAGGGAGAAAGAGAGAGAGGGGAGAATGAGGAGAGAGAGAGAGAGGAGGAGAGAGGAGAGAGACAGACAGAGAGAGGGGAGGGAGGAGGAGGGAGACAGAGAGAGGGGGAGAGAGAGAGAGAGAGAAAAGAGAGGGAGAGAGAGACAGAGAGAGGGGAAAAGAGAGAGAGAGAGGAGGGGGAGGGGGGGAGAGAGAGGAGAGAGACAGAAACAGTGGAGAGAGAGAGAGAGAGAGAGAGAGAGAGAAAGATAAAGAGAGAGAGACAGAAAGAGAGACAGAGAGACAGAGAGAGAGAGTGAGAGAGAGAGAGAGAGAGAGAGAGAGAGAGAGAGATTGTATCTAATTTTCCAGAGACAGAAGTAGATTTGTTCTCTAATTAGAGATGAAAAGAAAAAAAAAAAAGAAGCAGCACAACACATCTTCGTACTCCACACTTTTTCAAATGTCCTTTTTGTGAGTCTTTAAAAGACATTAAAGCTTTTCTTGAAAGATTCAGGTTAAGCTTAACTGTAGCAACAGAAACTCTCCAGATGTGCTGCAGCTATTAACTATAACTGACATGAAAACTATCAGGTGAATGAACTTGTGCACCGCAGTTAAAAAAAATACTAAAATATACTTGTATATACTGAAATAAAATATACTATTTGAGTGTTAAAAACACTAAAAAACATTCTCTCATAAAAACATGTGGCCTTAATCTCAAGTGTGGGAGACATTTATGTGGATGTTGTTTAGTATCAGTATTTGTTTACACGACTAAAACTATAATTTTGTGAACTGCACACAGATACTGAACCACACACTTACTGTGAATTCTCCAGTGACGGCGTCAAAGCCCACGTGGATGGTGTGCTCAAAGTCTGACGGCAGAGAAATCTCAGGACGTTCCTTCTTCTTATTGGCTGGAGAGACACGGAGTCCAGCAGGGACGAGACAATCAGAACAGGAAGAAAAGTTAGAATTTTTCCCCAGATCAGCATCTCATCCAGTTCCCTTTCTACAGTGTCCCAAGCCCCTCATTTCTTTATATTTTGCTTCCAGACATTGTATTTTTAAATGTTGAGGAGCAGTTCTCCAGATCTTCCTGAAGGACAGTGTTGTTGTCTCTCATGTTCAGTCCAGTCTCTGTACCTGAGCAGTTCTCCAGATCTTCCTCAAGGACAGTGTTGTTGTCTCTCATTTTCAGTCCAGTCTCTGTTCCTGAGCAGTTCTCCAGATCTTCCTGAAGGACAGTGTTGTTGTCTCTCATGTTCAGTCCAGTCTCTGTTCCTGAGCAGTTCTCCAGATCTTCCTGAAGGACAGTGTTGTTGTCTCTCATGTTCAGTCCAGTCTCTGTACCTGAGCAGTTTGATAGTTCTGTGTTGGTTAATCCACACAGTGATCTACATCTGAACCTCCAAGCAGAACAAAGTGTCTAACTTAAGACATGAAGCAGTGAAGAAATGGGTCCAGATGATTCCAGATGATCAGGTGATTCGTTTAACGCTGATTTTGAGTGGTTGGAACCCCTTTATCTAGAACATTGCATCTTTAGACTCTTTGCAGTTTGGAGCACTGAAACATTTTTAATCAAATTTCGACTCAATGTACTAAAGATCAGACATTTTAGGTATAAAATAGTCATTTTACACCATGGTGGTACCTCCATGTTCCTATCCAGAGCCCTGGGAGCAGTGTTAGATACAGTACCTTGCTCAGGTGTACCTCAGGGTAATTTATTGGTTTGGTAGGATGCATAAAGATGCCTAATGCTAAGCTGTATCTAAACGCTCTTTCAAAAATAAATCGCTACTCTTTGACGGCATTTTAATTCAATTTTTCCATTTTATTTAAGACCAGCACCCGCCTGCAAGCTAGAACCTCCCAGATGTTAGCAGATTCTTCCACTGAGGCAGGTCAAGTGCTACCACAATCTTCTAAAGTAACACAGCATCACTGGACAGCTCAACACACTAGGAGAACAATACCTCCCTATAGTTATGATTCTGATGATCTAAATGCTAATTGCTTTGATGAATTGCCGTGTGCTACTTTGTTTTGATTGAAATGAGTGTCCTTGTAGGTGCAGCCTCATAACTCAACTAACATCACACACATGCTCATCATGCTCTTCCGCACAACTCCATCTGTCAGCCATTGCTGTTTAACTGCTGCTGGTGCCTGTAAAACACGAAAGTCTCTCCCCTCCCTCTCGGTTCACTTCAGCCAGCTGCTGAACGCCGAGCCCCGGCGGACGGCGTGATGTTAATGATGTGCTAACAGGTGACTAATTAACAGAGCGGTGCTGCTGAAACGGGAGAGGCCTACAGTCTGCCCGGCCTCAGGATCACTCTCTCCACCAGATTGTGAATTACTGCACAGCTCTGGGGACGAGAGTCACTTCGCGATGTCCTTTTAAAACAAACCCAACCCGGTACTGAGCAGTGCAGTGAGTCAGCACTGATGAAAAGGTTCTGGATTCAGTTCCTAACAGCAGTGACCTAGGTTCTTGTTGTGTGGTGAGCATGTTCTCCCTGTTTTCTGTGTGGCTTTCATGCAGGAGCTCTGGACTGGAGTTACTAAACGGCCTCTGGGGTGAGACGGAGTGTGTTAGTGATGGACCTGATGAGGGTGTTTCTCCACATTTCATCCTGTGAGCACTGGGATCGGTTCCAGCACCCATAAGACTCTAGTAAGGATAAGGATTTAAGAGGATGGATGAATGTATGGAGCGATGGGTGGAGGGAGGGATATTTGGATGGATTGATGGTGGAGGGCAGGATGGGTGAATGGAGGAAGAGAGGGAAGGAAAGAACGAAGAATGGAAGGATCGGTTGAGGGAGATCGATCAATGGATAGATGGATCGAGGGAGGGATGGAGTGACGGATGGATGGACAGACGGAGGGAGGGAAGGATGGAAGGAGAGTTGGAAGTAGGGAGGGAGAGATGGATGTAGGAATGAATGGATGGATGGACAGACAGAAGGAGGGAGGGAAGGATGAAGAAGAGTTGGAAGTAGGGAGGGAGAGATGGATGGATGGATGAACAGAGGGAGGGAGAGAAGCACATAGGAGGAGAGTTAAAGGTAGGGAGGAAGAGATGGACATAGGGATGGATAGAGGGAGGGATGAATGGATGGATGGAAAGAGGGTGGCTGTTTCTTTTCTGATTTATTTCACCATTTTGTCCAATTTTGTAAATAATAAACAACATAATTCTGTTTGTGGGATGTTTAGGACAGTAAGAACATCAGGACACTTTTATATCAGGTCTGTCTCGTCCCATCTCTTACTCACTCTTGTCCCCTCCACCGGTGAGGATGGAGCGGATGGAACGGTCTTTCCTCTTCTTGTCCTCGGGGTTGGGGGGCAGAGGTTTGGAGCTGTGGTTTAGGGGTCCAGGGTCTTTGCCACTGGCCCCCATCATGGTGCTGGTGTTCCTCATGGGCGGTGCAGGGGGCTTGTCCTCCACTTCCCCGT